>CP139508.1:56146497-56303997 GCA_021014915.2 Artemisia tridentata subsp. tridentata | reverse complement strand
CCATGTCATCTGTGTAACTAGAATTTCACGAATTAGAATCATGCATCAAAAAAATAATAATAATAAATAAATAATGCAACACTATTTGGGGCGACAAAATACATGTGCAAGGGAGGTGGGTATATAGACACATTTATAAGGGTGTTGGCATCGCCCGAGTGACCAAGCTGCACGGCACCGGTCACTAGCGGGAACACCGCCGCCTTGCCCAAAAACCACGGGACGGGAGGAGTTCTAGTGACCATCTCACGCACGGGACCGAACCAATTATTTCTTTGTTTTCGAACGTTGGGAATTAATTTTGGGGTGAGTGATGAGTTTTGTAGTGAGTGATGCATTGCCAGTAAAAATATGGGTGAGTGATGGGTGAGTGATAAGAGAGAGAAAAAATGATGTGGCAGAAGGGGATTGGTTGAGAGTGAGTGATGGGAGAGAGAGTCGGGTGAGCCATTGCCAACAACCTGATGATACAGAATTATTAACAGCCATTAATATAAGATATCAAGGGACAGACTCACAGAGGCACTGTAACAGAGCTCAAGTTAATGGACAAAGGCAATTTTTAAATTTTTGTGTGCAAGAGCACATATAGTTCAACCATACATCATCAACTTCTTGATTTCAATCTTGTCAGCAACCCTATCCTAGACATTTAGGCACCACCTCAGAACTTCTTTCTGTAACTATTTTATTGATGTTTCTTCTATATTTAAACAATTTTTATTCTTACTTCTTGATTCGCCAATGTATTTTGTTATATTTTTATTTTTTAGTTAAATCTTTTTTCTTTTTTTCTTTATATATATATATATATATATATAGATTTGCGTTCATGTGGTGAACATTTTAAAGTAAGTAACAATAGGCACCAACCAATGTATGACAAGTGTCAATAGTTATTAAAGAATAATAAAAATTAATCTTACATCTTTAATTAAATCAAAAGGGCATTTGAGTAACTTTCTACCTCATTATCTTTGCAGTGACCTTATCCTATTCTCTCATCCTCCACACAAAAGAAAAACCTGCCGATCTTTCTCTCCCCAAAAACCAACATCCTCATTTTCATCTAAAGATCTCCAATTCTCTCATCCTCCACACAAAAAAGAAAAAAATAATAAAACCACAACCACCTTAATATCCTGGTCGTCGTTCGGATAAGATGCGATGGGATCCGGACGCTGGGGTAGATCTTTCAAACGAAACCCACAAACACGGGCTGGGGTGGTTTTCAGATCCCGACGCTGGGGCGGTTTTCACCGCTGGTGTATACGGATCGAACCCATCTGAACCTGTTGATGCATGTCCACAAAATTTATTCATGTCTTTTTAGTAATTTGTTAATCATTATGTCTACCAGGTTATAGTTGTTGTATGTATCTTCTTTTAGATTTGGGGTTTGTGAATCATAGATTTATTGTATGTATCTTCTTTTAATTTTGATCCTTCAAAATGTTTTATGTGATGGCTGTCAATATGGTACAGTGTGGTCTGCATTTTTTTTTGGTTTGTTGGGACTGCATTTGATCTGCTATGTCTGCACTTTTGCTTCTTCTTGCAAATGTGATAGGTTATGCAACTTGCAAATTTGATGGCTCATGTTTCGGAGATATTATTCTCTTTGTGGGTCATAGTCATTCATGTTACAGTATGTTTACAAATTGGCTGTGTGATGGTGTTTAAAAGTAAAAGTAAGTTTGCTATTAATAGTCTTGTTATTAAGTATTAATATGTCATAAAAAAAATATGAGTGTCACTATATGTTTATCAAACAACTCAATGTGTCACAAAAAGGTATAAATATTGGTGTGTCACTATTACTTATTAGGTATTAACATTGCAAAAGTTTATAATATGAATGGAATGCGTATCAACTTTTTTAACAAAAAATTTTATCACCGTTTTACTATAAACTAGCGTAATGAGCCAAACATTCGAAAACAATGCATCGTTGATGAATGTGCAGTTATTGAAAAAAAGTAAAAAGTGTATTAGTTTATTAACATGTGTCGAATTCAATTAATTAACGTGTATTACTTTATTAACATGTGTTAGTAGTTTAAATCATACACTAAGTGTGTCACAAATAATTGTAAAAATACTTGGTGTGTCATTAGAAATATATTATGAAACTAAGTGTATCAAAATGCATAGTTTGTCTCAAAAATTGTGTCATAAAAACTAACGTGTCTTTACAAATGTACTAAAATTTTGTGGTGTGTCATTGCAAATGTAATTTTGTTGTGTGTCATTACAAATGTACTAAAATTTTAGTGTGTCGTTATATAGATATTGAGAATTTAGCGAGACGCTACATATGTGTAAAAAAAATGGCGTGTCACTATATATGTATCATCAAATTCGGTGTGACACTACAAATTTGTCAAAAAGATATTGTGTGTCACTATATATTTATCAAGAAACTTTGTGTATCATAAAAAAATAGTGTGTATTAGTCAATTATTTTGTAAATTTTATGAACATGGTGATATATATATATATATATATATATATATATATATATATATATATATATATATATATATATATATATAGTGGGACTTTCATTTCAGAACCATCTTATCTGCGAGAACTGACAGAACCACTAAAAACATACATGCACGCCTTTTAAAATAAAATAAAATACATGCAAATCATCAATAATCGTAAGTATCCACCTATGTTCTTCAATATCATCATGAACTCATCCTCTTTTTTCACAAAAACCTTACACATGGCCGCAATATTGTCATTGCACGCCTTATAAGAACATACATGCACACCTTCAAAGAAAATTTTTGTATTTCCAATTTCTTATCAAATTCTTTAGAACAACCATGTTTTTTTTAAAACATATATGTTGTTTTTGGAACATATGTGCAAAAATACAATTATTGAAAGCGTGCATGTATGTTTTTGGTGGTTCTGTCAGTTCTCGCAGATAAGATGGTTCTGAAATGAAAGTACCCCTATATATATATATATATATATATATATATATATATATATATATATATATATATATATATATATATATATATATATATAAGAAAATAATATTGTGTCACTACAAACGTACTAAAATTTTGTATATAAGAAAACAATATTTGTGTGATGCACATATTGTGTCATTCAAATGTACTAAAATTTTGTATTGTGTCACTAAAATGTACAAAAATTTAAATGTGTCACTATAAATGTATCAAATAATTTAGTGTGTGACTATAAATGTATCAATGTTGTTTTTGCTTATCAATTTTTTGTATCACGAATTAGATTAAAAATTAGTCTAAAATTTAAAAGTAAATTAATATGTATCGTTAATTCATTTGATCGTTATGTGTCATGAGTCACAATAGCACATAGTAAAAGAAATGATATTTGAGAATGGCACTACAAAAGAGGGTGCGTATGGAAATGTAATCAAAAGTATATGCAAACACTACAAAAAGACGGTGCGTATGGAAATGTAATCAAAAGTATATGCAAACACTACAAAAAGACGGTGCGTATGAAAATGTAATTAATAGTTGGGTTGACCAACTTTAAAGATACAGTCAAATGGACCATATAAAAATTCCCATGGTCTTTCATTTATTTACAATATTGCCATTATCAATTAATTGTTTTAAATAAATGCAAATATCATTCATAATAATTGATCCAACGGATCACAAGTGTGCCTATTGTTTTCTACTTTAAGGGTGTACACCACAATAACGCCACCCTATATATATATATATATATATATATATATATATATATATATATATATATATATATATATATATATATATATATATATATATGTTATAATATCTTCTTTTTTTCTTTTTTTTAGTTATAAAGCATTTATTTTAGTTACAAAGCATTTTTTAATATCGATATGATGCAAATCAAAGTGGATGTCGAAAATCAATTTAACTTTGAATGTGCTTCACCTCTTCATTAAAATAGATATAAAAATATAAAACATTGTATGTCCATGGTGAGTTCAAGTGTGTATGTGTATGTGTGGGTGAGAGAGAGTATACCATGACATGAGCGGCAATCCTAACACAATATACAGGAAATCCAGTGTAAAACTTGAAAGGTCCTCCAGCTTTGAGGGTCTTCATAGCACAATCCAAGGATCCAGTGTAAGGGTATTTCCCCTGTGCATCGGGCTGCATTTTCTGAATTTGGGTTTTGACATAATCAGAAGGCAAACTGCAGGCTGCAGCAAAGAACCCTGATACTGAACTTGCACCGGCCTGCAAAAGGGAAAACAAACAGCAAAATAAATAAAACCACGTGTAGGATCAGAAAATAGTCCTAACAGATGTAATATTGGAAATGAAGCTTTTTCTAAGTATTAGGTATAATTCTAACTTACCCAGAATTGTAGCACCCTCGCCAAAACCCAGATTATCCTTGAAAAAGTCGACACTTTGATCATAAGAAGCAAGCATTCCCATGTTTAATGCCATTGCCCTTACGATGGTTGGACCAACACCTTTCCATAGAGCCAAAACTCCTTCGTCTGCAGTTATCCTATACAAAGCATGGAATGCATTCGTGTAGTTACGCCTCTGGGCAAGGGGTAGGGTGGTATCGGCCTGCATTCGAATCAGTGCCAGATCAGTTGGGCTCCTTATGTTAGAGTTTGTGGATATAAATTAATATGTGTATGTCCGGTTTCGAACCCGAGACTCGGGATTGCACACAATACGTAAGAGTTCCAATGGTTTGAATAAATTAAATATATTTTATATTTATATTTATTCATTTCACAAAACAAATACTTAACGACAGTTAGTACTTAACGGAGTTAGCAATAACGGTCGTTAAAGGACTAACTATGAAAAAGGAAGAATGAAGGATCTAGAACCCTTGCTTGGGCTTAGATTCGGCCGACATACCCCTAGGGGTTTATGGGCCGGTTTTGGTGGAGTGGGGAGCAAGCCAGGGTTTGCCTATAAATACAATCCCATTGTATTTGGTTATTCCCTAATCTTGAATCCCTAAACAAGCCAAACTTCTCTTCCTCTTCTTCTCCCAAGCTAGAACCGATCGACATTTTTAATCCCACTAGGGATTTCGATCCAAGTAAGGCTTAACAAGTGTTTGGTTTGTTTTGTGATTCTTGAACCTAGCTTTTCCTATTGGAACGCTAGAATTGCGTGTGTACAAGAACGGGTAACAAGCTTATTTTAGCTTGTGGTGATTTCCCTAATTCGATCCATCATTAGATCGATCCATCCATAAACCCTAATTAGGGTTTATCTTGTTCTTGTAGATCCGATTCCTTGTTCTTGCTAGGAATCAAAAAGGTACGCTTTCTGTTTAATTTTAGTTAATTAATTTACATGTTATTGTAGATCTTTTCCGCTGCGTATACTGTGATGTTTATGTGTTTATAGTCTTATTATGATTCACATATTCCAACAGTGGCATCATGAGACGCGTTTTTAACATGTAATTAATTACTAAAAACCTTAAAAATTGAATCTTTATAGATACATGCAATGTTTAGCTAGGGTTTTTATTTTTTTAAACCTTAATTTGTAAAAATTGGGTCGACACCCATTATTTATTTTTTAGGGTTTTAGATTTTGATTAAAACTTGTAGAAAACCCTAGGTTTGCATGCAATTTTTAGAGAATAATCAATGAATACCTTATGTGATGTCATTAATTATTAGATTGCGTACTATATAGGCTTGTAAATATGTGTTACATGATTTTAAGTGCTATATGGGATCCATGACAAAATCTTGCATATTTTGTCATGGAATGTTTGTTGATTTAATTGCTACATGATTTTTAAGATAAATCTTAAATTAGGGAAGACCCTAATATATTAATTAAAATTGGTTATGTACAATGTGGTATCTAATTGATCAAAACTTACGCGGCCAAATTTATTTGGCGTCTGTGGTCCATTGGGTACAATGAGCTCGAAAACCAATGGGAGTTTTATTGATTAGATACATTAAAATTCACATAGATAATTAATAGGATTTATCAAAAAGGTTTGCATGTGGCTATATGATATTGTTAATGATCATATATGTGTTATTGAGTGTTTATTTATTTTTTATTAATTACTTATTCTTTGTGTGTTTAATTATGATGGATTGTAACAACAAAGAGGGTAATTTTTCAAATAAAAATAAATGAATCTAATAACTATGAAACCTTTGTAGTAAACCATTTAATTGCTAAGTCTTATGTGCCGACAGTGGTTCGCTTCGCACGGTAATTTACTCCCAGGCGAGACTAGCAATTAATAATTTACTACATAAAATTGTTTTAAGCAAGAAAATCATAAGTTTTAGTTGATTGATGCGACTGTACTAAGTGGTCGAAGCGGCGGACCTATTATTGACAAACTATAAAGTGGGTATAAGGAGGCTTGACATTAAATTGTCATCCGAAAGGGGCGCGTTTTTAATCACCTTAGGGTGAACGTTTGCTCCTCCGCTCGCATGTACGTCAATAATAGACTTACCAAGTACACCATGATACATACAAAGCATCTTGAGGCAAAGTTGTAATTTGCTCAACGCCTCAATTAAAAACTTTGATGATTTGAGCTTACGAATGAGTAAACTAAGTTTTTGTTGAAAACATATGATACAAAGATGAATGCATGACATCTTTGTACATATTTTTTTGATTTCACACATCAAAAATTTAATACCCTTTAAAATTTAAGTAATATGCCGACCAATTAATACGGAAACACCTAAGATGACATTCTACCATTGCTAGCAGCCTCAGCTGATGTAGTGGTTTTCAAAGAATGGTAGTCAAAAGGGGTAAATTGAGCACTTTCATTGCTAGCAGCCTCAGCTGATGTGATGAAACGACGTCAATTTACACGTTTCTAAATTGGTTAACTTAATTGAGCACTTTCATCACTAGCAACCTCAGCTGATGTGATGGAACGGCGTCAAGGCATAAAGATTTAGGGATGAAACATGTTTAAATTTTGCAACAGATGTTGGCAATATAATGTAAGTCCCATGATTCTAGGAATTGCAATTGTATATTGGCAATTGAGTGTAGCTCTACCTTATTGAGTACTTTTATTGCTAGCAGCCTCAGCTGATGTGATGAAACGACGTCAATTTGGATCCTAATTTTCAACGAAAATTAAATGGTTAAATTCTATTTACCGTGGGTGTTTAATTTTCTTGAAAAGTTATTATCGAAAATACTAAATTGAATTTTGGAAATTCTTTTAATGTATTCAATGCAACGTTAAAACCGTAAATATGGGACATTCTTTTAGTAGTAAATTGATCTACACCCATAGGGGCTTTGGATAGAGTCAATTTTTACTGAAAAGAATAAACAAGTCTACTTTCCGTGCGAAGAGTAAGACTTAATCCTATTTCTTTTCATGAACGAGAAAGGTATAATAAAAAAATTAGAATTGTCTAAATTCTAAGAAATAACTCATGGCAGTTTCATAAATTGCATGGTTAGGAGTTATTAAATTAGAAGCTAGACTAATTACCGCGAAATTGGTAAAGGCAAACTAGAATGTTTGATCTAGTTGTTATGCTTTAACCATTTAAAGGTGCTACATACCATGATGAGGATGGTAGACCTAACTAAGGAGGAAATTGCATACCCAATTCTTTCAAGTTAATTGCATTGATGGATATTCCATCATTCACAAAGTAGAATACATTTTTGAAGTACCTTAGTAGCTGTTACGTAAGGGATTCATCAAAGGTGTAGGAAAGTAAACAGCACGCTATTTGCTTTTACTGGTGATGCAACACTTACAATGTTGTCAAATCCAGTGGGAGCATTGTGTTGTTAGTAACTAAATAATGAGTTCATGTAGTGATCTTAAATTTAGTGGGAGCTACAAGTCTTGGTAGTTACCCGAATTATCTCTAGAATTTCTTGAGATAAAATACTTTCTAATTATAGACACTTGTGGTATTAAGGATAGTCGTGTACGTTTCCTTACTAGACGAGGTGATTCTATATCTACTTATATCTATGACACAATCATATTGATCAAATAAGCAAACTATTGACGTGTTGTTTATCTGATACGTGATGTTGTTCCATGCACAAGTGGGAGAAATCTTATTGTGTGCAAGCAACAACATAAAGGAATATGATTTAAAGGGATCTCTTGACTGTAAGGTCAGAGATTGATGTTCTAATGTGTTTTATACACATTCTAATTTATAGAACACTTGGAGTTAATATCTACTTTCATTACTAGATATTAATGACAAGGTAAATTACATACTTTCATCATTGCAGCCTCAGCTGATGTGATGAAACTATGTTAATTTACAAGTTTCTAAAAATTAGATAATTATTAGAACAAGTGTCGATATGATAATAAGACTACTTCAAATGTAAATATTTATGCATTGTTGTAATGACATAAATAAATGAAGTAATCTTATACTACTTCAAATTTAAATGTTTATGTATTCTTGGAATGACATAAATATATGAAGTAAATAAATTAACTTGAAATAATATTGAAACCAAGTTGTGGTATTCATAATTACTTTAGTTATACATGTTTATATTGTAAGATATAAATATGAAAGTCTTTTATTGCTAATAAGACTTATAATAAAGTAAAACGTTAACTTGTTATGTTTTTTAATTAAGACATATACAAGAAGTCATTGAGTTGATCAATGATCTATAACGTACATTGGGATTATAACAGTTTATGTTTTTTTTTTTTTTTTTTTTTTTTGTAAGACATAGATATTAAGTGGTTTGGACAATAAGGCACTTATGTTATAAATTATGCAATTGGCTTGGAAAATCTGTTATACCATTAAAGTGATTTAGTTGGTAAATAGGTAAGCCAAAAATGAAATATATTTATCTCATATATTGTAAGATTGACTTACAATGTTAATCCTAATGAAATACATATGCGTATGGTATGTTCAGTTAGGAAAATCAAACTCTTGATATATTGTTTGATTCGAGATAAATATATCTTCTATTCTTTCTAAAAGATATCAAGGTTAGGAAATTGAGTATGGATTGGATATACTCAAGTTGACTCCAACCTAGAAGATTAATAAGACACCATTTATTATGGTATGTGTTGAATCACATTAAGTCTTAAAATTGAAGTTCAGAATTTGTTAAACTACTTGTTGGGTAGGTTATTAACAAATTAAGGTTAGGAACTGTCAATATGTATCTGCAAAGTCCCAAAAGAGAACAAGTTTTGTGTTGCTCTATTGGCCAAAGAATTTATAGATATTCTATAAATTGAAAAAGGCAAGTGGGAGTTTTATCTTGATAAGATAAAATAACAAGATACGTAATCTTCTAAATACACTAGCAAAATCATAATGAGGATTTAACATGTTAGTGTTAAATCTCAAAGATGATGGAATTCTCAATTCATAGATCCGAAAGGATATATCAAATATTTGTAGAATATGTTGAGGGTTATGAGTTACAGGATCGTGATATGCCTGTTAATAAATTGAAAATATTATTTGGCAAATTACTCATACTATGAATAACAAGATGCAGTCCAGAAAGATAACTAGTTTGGAAACGTAGTTGATCTTAAATTCTATAGTAACACTATAGAATGGAAATGAATTTCTACAAAGGAAATGAAAATCCTAGAGATTTAAATTCTTGTGTAGAAATCATAATGGACAAATTTGTATACATATTTAATGTATGGAAAATTATCAATCACAATTAAGCAATTAAATGTGATTGGAATTCTTTCTAAGCACATTAAATATATAAAGATTATGATTGTCATTATTAGTTTCATTTATATAAAATTAATAATGGAATGTCAAAACTCTTTCTTTAATAATTACTTGAGCGAGGACGAAAAGTAATTGAAAGGAGTGTTTGAATTCAAATAATCTTTAGATGTATATAAAGTGCAAATCAATTGTGAATGGATTAATGCATGCATCTTGAAGATATACTTATTTTTAGTTATTAAATCTAGTTTGATTTATAATTAAAATTAAGATATTTCTTAATATTCCTGAAAGCTAGTGGGAGTGATGTATTTATTTTCTTATTTCATATATGTTGTATAACATATAGGAAGTAACATTCCATTAACATTAACATTATATGTTAAGACTAAGTTTGGAATGAAAGTTCACATGGAAGTTTAGGAAATAAAAACCTTGAACATTGTGTTTATTGATTATAAACATAAGCGGTAAATAATTGATTCTAAAAGAACATGATATTCTATTAGAAGATCTAGATAGAAACATATCTTTGAAAAGATATGACATAAATAAATCTAAGGTTGACAAAAGGATTATTCATGCACATCATGTTGCTTGTTGTATCATGCTTGAATTAAAGATGATTGACAACATTAATATCTAATTGTAATTATTAGATAGTTAAGTGTAATGGATATGGTTTAGAATTTACATCCTCAGCCTGGATTTGCTCCAAAATTCTAAATGTAAACCATATGGCAAATTATTGCTTAATTGATATAGATGACAAATCTTGATAGATTTGTAGATATCAAACATTACACGATGAATGTGAAAAGTTTACGGAACATGGAAAGAGCATATTGTTGTTTGGATATAATGATGCTAGTAAGATTGAGATGACACTCAATACTAGTCATGGTAGGAGCTCATCCTTATTAGGAAACCATGTGTACTAGTTATGCTCAAAATGAGCATAGTTGCATTATACATAAAGAATTAGAATACTTTAACTACAAAAGTTTGGTAGTTTAGTTATCATAAATTCGCGGTTGAGGATGTCACGCAATTTATGAAATATTATGTGGCAATATCTGGGTAGATGAATGCACACATAAAATAATTTCATTCTTGAAATAAGTATTCTCAAAATTTTGATAGATCAACATTAATTGATTTATGCCTTGTCAACAAGTATGGATATCATGACGGCATAATTCATTAATGGAAATTATCATGCTTGATATGGTTAGTATTTGGATAAGGGACATGTATACAATTATTATTTTAATGAAATAAAGTGTGGATAACGTTTATTCTCATTTCTAATATTTGTGTCCTATATTTGCATGTTTAAATCCGTAAATAACTTATGTTATTCTAAATAGTCCGTTGTCGATCAATAATATGGGAGTATTATTGAACTAAGACAAATGTGAGGATTGGTAGAATGTACTGTAAGGTTGAGACACCAATGTCACATGATATTCAATATTGGATAAATTGAATATAGGACTTATCCCAACTACATGATTATACTTTATGGATTGTCGTCATTAAGTAAATCATGAATATTTATCCTCAGACTTGAGATACCAGGTGACTGCCGAGGATGTAGCTCATTTTCTGTAAGATAGTCTAACGCTATCCATAACAGGTAGTTATAAGGGTTATTTTCGGAGGTGATGCAAAGTTCGAGGGTCACGCTCGTAGTCAATAAATGATTTGTTCCTTCAAATTTGTTTTGAAGTATAATACTGCTGGGCCCCTCGTAGGGTTGACAAGATGTTTGTGCGGCCGCACCCAAAGTCTATCTGGAAGACGTTCAGATGTTTTGGCAATCTTGATCAGTCAATAACAACGAGAAACAGAATAGTTAATTATGGAATGACCTAGATCCATATCCATATTAATGCGGTATTAGTAGCAAAAGGATAAGTATGATGATTAAATTCATCACATGGTTTTTCCAGGAAAACCATACTCGGATCGATCTGGGGGCATTGGGATCTGTTAAGCTAGACTAGCCCATGTCATTACGATATTAATGAATATCCAAGTGGGAGCTGTTAGAGTTTGTGGATATAAATTAATATGTGTATGTCCGGTTTCGAACCCGAGACTCGGGATTGCACACAATACGTAAGAGTTCCAATGGTTTGAATAAATTAAATATATTTTATATTTATATTTATTCATTTCACAAAACAAATACTTAACGACAGTTAGTACTTAACGGAGTTAGCAATAACGGTCGTTAAAGGACTAACTATGAAAAAGGAAGAATGAAGGATCTAGAACCCTTGCTTGGGCTTAGATTCGGCCGACATACCCCTAGGGGTTTATGGGCCGGTTTTGGTGGAGT
The DNA here is from genome assembly GCA_021014915.2 of Artemisia tridentata subsp. tridentata. Classification (NCBI taxonomy): domain Eukaryota; kingdom Viridiplantae; phylum Streptophyta; class Magnoliopsida; order Asterales; family Asteraceae; genus Artemisia; species Artemisia tridentata. Next base: position 56,291,923 of record CP139508.1, on the reverse strand, counting down.
GGGGAGCAAGCCAGGGTTTGCCTATAAATACAATCCCATTGTATTTGGTTATTCCCTAATCTTGAATCCCTAAACAAGCCAAACTTCTCTTCCTCTTCTTCTCCCAAGCTAGAACCGATCGACATTTTTAATCCCACTAGGGATTTCGATCCAAGTAAGGCTTAACAAGTGTTTGGTTTGTTTTGTGATTCTTGAACCTAGCTTTTCCCATTGGAACGCTAGAATTGCGTGTGTACAAAAACGGGTAACAAGCTTATTTTAGCTTGTGGTGATTTCCCTAATTCGATCCATCATTAGATCGATCCATCCATAAACCCTAATTAGGGTTTATCTTGTTCTTGTAGATCCGATTCCTTGTTCTTGCTAGGAATCAAAAAGGTACGCTTTCTGTTTAATTTTAGTTAATTAATTTACATGTTATTGTAGATCTTTTCCGTTGCGTATACTGTGATGTTTATGTGTTTATAGTCTTATTATGATTCACATATTCCAACACCTTACACATGCTCCAATTGCTCCAGCTGTCAGCCCACACAAAGCTTTCTGATATAGTGGAAGAGGCTTTCCATCATTGGCTTCAAGTGCCATATTAGTCAAAATCCTATCAAATTATCAAATGGAAAACAGATTAACCAAGGTTTCATATTGATAAATGACAACTTTGGGTCTTTTTTTGGTGTATACCAAAGCTGAATATTTTAAGGTAACATCTATAATTCTAAATCTCCTCTAAGAAAAACGTTTTTCATGAAATAATTAGTGACCTGAATGTACCAAGCCTGACAGTTGTATATGTTGCCTGCCTTAACAACCCAGCAGACAGACCCTGCGCCAAACATGGTTAGAAAATATCATGTGCATGATGTGTGGATACAAAAAAGCATCACTTGATATATGAAACATTGAAACATGTGCCATGACAGGTGCATCTAGCTTCACTATTCCCAAAAGAGAGATTTTTGGACGATGCGTTCAAATCATGAGATAGTGTTATATGTAGGATATTTGGAGTTCATTTGCCAGATGGGCTACTATTCATAACTCGGAATTCTCATCTCTCGATAAAGCAGATTTGTTAGCAGCAAGTCTTTATAATATATGATGACGAAGCAAGCATGCTATTAGACCTCACGAAGGTTTAGGATGGGGTATGGGTACAACCGTACAATGGTGCTCACAATACTCAGGTATCCAATAAAATAAACTATTAGACCTCACCAAAATGTAGGTCCCTGATTCATTGCTTATGTATTTTTTGTGAATGATTGTAGCCAATTGTCTACAAAAATTGTCGCTAATCTATCTCGGCACAATATTCATAGTTGTTTGTTGTGATGTTATCTCGGACACTTTAGAAAAGTTTTAACAAAAGATTGTACAAGTAATTGTGCATTTTCTGCTTCTGTTTTCAGTGTTTTTTACACGTGCAATTAGTAAGTAACGTTTGTATTTGACTAACGTATTTATATCTAGACACAAAAGTTTGTACCTCCTTCCCCATATATTTGTTCACCTTTTTTTTTTTTTTTTTTTTGGCTCTAAAATAATTGTGGATGAGTTGGAATTAAATTAAAGGAAAAATTAAAATGAGAATCTACTTACAAAAGCATATGCATTTCCTCTTAAAATTCTCTCTAATTTGAAATGTGTTACTATAAATTCTTCCCATTATTTCTTACCTGAAATTATATTTTAAATTTTTTAAAGAAAGTCTTAATTAATTAGTTAAATATAGAACTATCATTCTACAATAAGTAATAAAAAAATGTAGTAATGATTATGATTTTATTAATATGTGTTTTTCTTTTAAAGAAACAATTATTTAAAGACCAGAGGGTTATATAAGTAGATTATGATAATACGGTTGAAAATTGCTATTATTGGAACTTTTTTTCTTCTGAATTTAAATTAAAGACATAATTAGATTTGATTGAAAATTAAATCACTAAACTCTTTTTATAAATAAATTTGACTGAAAATTCTCAACAAATAATCTTTTTAGGTGCTTCTATAAAAATAACTAAATCAAGATACCATTTCAAAATATTATTTGTAAGCAGTTTTAAAAGAAAAATGTTATGTTCACTAAAAAAAATTAGGTAAAGACCATAAAATAACAACGTACTTTCTCCATTTTGCCGAGATGAAACACTAACTTTTTTATAAACATTTAAGCCAACCAAACTTATTTTCTATGTCTTAATATCAACAAAAATATATTTTTGCTTTTCCACGTAATATATATATTTTTTTAAATCCTTGATATTTCCACCTGGCCATGCCCGTTTGCCTACATGGCATATTATAATACCCAAAAAAAAACCCGAACCAAACCCGAAAATCTTCCCCCTTTTATAAACCCGTTTGGTCTTTTACCCCCAAATCAAAACACGAATTTCCCATTTGATAAACCCTAATTTCTAATCCAATTGCAGGATGTCGTCAATTGAGTGCAAATGCGGGCTTCCTCTAATGTCTCTCACCTCTTGGACCCTTTCAAACCCTGCAAGACGTTTCGTTTGTTGCCCTAACAGATATGTAAGTTGCTCGAATGTTGATTATGTAACTCTTTTATGCTAACATCACTTAATTTTGATTGCAGAAAACAGGGGTAAGGAAGTGTACGGTATGGGATTGGTGTGATCCTGAGTTAGACAATGAATAGTACAAAGCTCATTTGTATGAGATGTACAAGACTTTGACTCCTTACGAAAGGGTTCAAGTGCAAAATGAAGTAACAAGCCAAGAGAAACTTGCTGTTTTGGCTGTTGAAATGGAGCAACTTAAGGTTCAAATGAAGAAAAGTCAAAAAAGTTGCTTAATTTTGAAGTCAATTGTTATCTTGTTTGTGTTGGGTTGGTTTCTGTTTTAGTGTAATAGGGTTAGGTTAGTTGTAGCAGGTTTGTGTTGATGTTACTGATGCAACCAACAAATTTTCATGTTACTGATGTAAAAGGGTAGGGTAAGGTTAGTTTGGCAAAAGTATGATGGTGTTTTGGTTGAAGCATGTTGGTTGTAGCAGGTTTAATGTAGTAGAAAATTGTAATGGGTATCCTTTTATAATGAAATGACTTTTTTTGGCAATTGGTATTTGGTACTTTGGCATATTGGCAAAAAAGCATTTGGTACAAAATAGCACAATGTTGATGTTGCTGATGCAACCGATAGCACAATAACAGGATTAGTGTCACTACTTTTTGGTTCATTCAAGATGGCAAATGTATAAAAAACTGCAAATGGATTAAAATACTGCAATATTGGTTCATTCAAGGTGGTCAAAAGCCACTTAAAGCTTCTTTACAAAAGATACCACAAAGCATGTGCCCACATGCTTTTGTGTCCACCAATACTGTCCAAAAGTAAACCAACATATATGCAGATTAGCATCCTAAATATTCATTACAGACCATTAAAACATAGTTATAATCCTAACATACTTAAACTATTCAGAATCAGAAACTCCAAATGCTTTCTCAGGGGTAGAACCACTTCCTTCTTGGTCAAACTGATATGCTTTGCTCATCTGCAGTTTCTTGATTCTTTCAGATCTGCCACGGTTCTTCTGATAAATCCTTACACCACCCACATATGCCTTCTCCATCCACTTGTTCATGTTCTTTTTCTTTTTTGGTGTTTCAGTTGGTGATGAAGTGGTTGTATCAACTGCTTTGCCTTTGCCACTAACAATTGTTGATGTTGCTGATGCAACTGGATCTTGCAATGGTGGTTGTTCTTGTGTACCAACTATGACAGACTCTTGAATTGGATGATAAGGGTTGTTCTGACCAACTAGCTGCTGTGGAATTACTCTGTTATAAGGTTCTGACCAACTAGCTGCTGTGGAATTACTCTGATATCACCTTGTGAATATCTAAAAGGTCCACCAGTAAACAAACCGTCATATTTAACATAAATGGTGAAAACCCCCTTCCTTGATTTCTTCTTCTTCGGTTCACCTGAAATTTAGGGTTACATCATAAATTAGGGCTTTACATAATAACAGTTAAAAATACAAATTGATCATTCTATAATGCATACCTTCAGTCATTACGCTAGTTGTTCAAATCAATTTCATGTAATTGGGATTGAATCGTTTTGAGAAATAAATTAGGGTTTAGTTAAAAAAAAAGTGTATAGTGGGAAGTGACGGGGTGAAGTATATATTGGGTAAAATAGGGTTGACTTTTTTAGCGGGAAACCAACGTGGATTTTTTTTAATGACTAGGATAATAAAACTATTAAATAATACAGGTGTAAATTAAATGAGCTACACGTGGAAAATCAGATATATTTTTGTTGATATTAGGACAAATAAAGAGAGTTTGGATGATATTAGGACAAAGAAATTGAGTTTGGTTGGCTTAAATGTTTATAAAAAAGTTAGTGTTTCATCTCGGCAAAATGAAGAAAGTACGTTGTTATTTTATGGTCTTTACCCAAAAAAATTTGTAAAAAATTATTAATACGACATGACAAATAAGTTGAACCAATCACGTTGTATTATAATTATTCAAATACTTAACAAGTAAGATTATTTAAAATAAGCAATTCAAATTAAGAAAACCTTCAATAAAGAATATTCAAAGACTTAACAGTTAAGATTAAAAAATCTATTTTACAAACACAAATCCTGTCAATTCAAAATTGTATACATACTAGTATATAATAAATAAATAAATAAATTTTCATAAAAATTATTATGAGATCAACAAAAGTTTCATCATTTAGAGATCGAACGCATGAGTTTAATACCATTGTTCAGGAGTTTAGACAATTGAGACCGTCTACGGTGAATCATGGCAGTGATATTCGATCATCGAAAACGGATTTTAATAAAAGAGCTTCCAAAATTGGCTCTGGAGTTCATCAGACCTCGTTAAAGCTCGCGAAACTCGCGCAATGTGACAATTCTACTCATTCTTTGTTAATGTGTTTTGAATAATATTTTAAATGCCCCTCCGCAAAAATAATATATAGGTGTTTGTTTTATAAAAGCGTTTGGTGACATAGCTGTAGTTTGTAAAGTGATGTTATGCTAAACAATGTAATTATGAAGTTTGTAAAGTGATGTTATGCTAAACAATGTACGCTTTTTTATTAGCGTTTTAAATAGGGTTTAGGGTTTAAACAAAATCGAAAAGCTAAATGGTTATTTCCAAACAAACATTATATTCTAAACACTCTAAAATATGGTCGTTGCCAAACACAACCTAAATGTTCAACCCCGAGGACAATATGTGGAAGGAAATTATGATGCTTTAGAATGACTTAGTGGCCCCGTTTAGGAGTGTCTGCTTTCATTATGAAAATGAGGAGTCGTTGGTTGTTAGCTTTCTTAGGTGGTGAATCGTGTTGAATGTGTTGAGGGTTGGCGTTATTATTATCATGTGTCGATGGAGTTGCATAAGTTTTATATATTCATGTGAAAATGTTAGGGAGATAGTATTAATGATTTGGCATAGTTTGTATGAGGTGAATGTGTGAAGTTGATGATTGACTTGTTTGTAGGATTAGACAATTAAGGCGAGTAACTCTAATTGTGAAGTGTGTGGATCTAGCTGAACGTGACATGATGTTTACTGTGAGATATATGTAAGGCTGCTAGAATTAGATTTAAGGATGTTTGAATTTTCATGTGATGAAGGCATGTGATGGTAACTTTATGTCACGACGCATGTGCGCTGACTACTGACTTAATGTATGAAACAAGCATAGTTTGTTATGGGGTTGGAACTAATTCCTAGTTAACAAAGTACTATGACTTACGAGCCTTTTAAGAGCTAGATATTCCATTCATCGTCTATTTCTTCAATGGGTTGTGACAAATAAATATGTGCTAGTATGATCATCTAAGATTCTGTTAGATTTTGTACCAAGTAATGGCTTGCCTAGATATCTATAAATGTGCCATTGATCTAAGGAGTCAGGTACTGTCATGACTGGTGATGTGATGTTATGGCGTTACACTTGACTACTATATTGATTAAATGCTTAGAAGAATATTTTGTTTGTTGAGATTTGGAAATTTAATTCCAATGGTATTCTGATTCTGCTTTTTAATTAAAGATGAAGCAAGAGTATTGCATCTTCTGAATTTGCAATGAGCAGTGCTTGTGCAGGTCTAACCATTAATGGGAATCAATAGTTAATAAGTTAAATTGACCCACAGTCTTTGTGAAACTATTTACTTAGGTTACATTCCGGAGTTGATAAGCAGAGGAAAAATGAAAGTCTTTATGAACGGTTGACAAAGAATTGGTTAAAGTTAAAAGTGTTTATAATCTAAAATTAAGTGTGCATAGTTTGTGAGCGTAATGCAGCTTCATAGCTTCCAGTTTGTTGACTGTATGGAAGTCCCACTGTTTACCTCTAATATTTCTTATAGCTTCCAGTTTGTTGACTGTAAGGAAGGCCTTGGAGGCTTTCGTTAACATAGAAAGTTAATGCCTATTTATACGCTAATCAGAAATACTTTTTTTATAAAGCTAATAGTTAACTGAACAGCATGTTTCTTTAGATGTTGCATGTTGTCTCAAAGTTAACATGATCATTTTCTGTCATTTTAGTGGCCAAACAGACCAACAAGTTTAATGATCCAACTAAGGAGATTCAAGAATTGACTGCTGTAATCAAGCAGGACATAACTGCACTTAATGCAGCTGTGGTGGATTTGCAGCTTGTCTGCAATTCACAACAAGAAAGCGAAAGCAGTTCGAGTGACACAAGTACCCATTCAACTACAGTTGTTGTTAATCTTAAGAATCGTCTTATGGGTGCCACACAGGAGTTCAAAGAAGTCCTTACTATGCGGACACAGGTGTAAATATGTTGTGCGCACATCTAAATGTCCAAGAGTCATTTTTTTCATTTATTATTTTTGAGTTGCAACATCTTTCTTCACGTGACTCATTTTCATCAAACTTGTGATCTTTCTACTGCAGAAGTTGAAGGACCGTGAACATAGAAGACACGAATTCTCTAAGAGTACATCGAAAGAGCCTGCAAATCCATTTGCCCGACAACAGCCCTTAGCTCATAAATCATCAGCTAATGCGTCAAATGCACCTCCTGCTTGGGTTAAGAACTCCTCAAGTTCTCCACTATTTCCCAGGTAATAAAGTGATTCTGATTATTATTATATGATTAATTAGAGGTTATAAGATCAATTCTATTCTAGCTGACGATCATTTAAAATAATTGTTGGAATTATATGCGATAAATTTGTAAGGTTTTAAAATTAGAATACCTCAACATATATGTGAATTTCTGTTCTGTTAGACAATTAAAATTTTCAAACACTTTAAACAAAATCTTCAAACAAAAGTGCACATCCAATGCTCCTAAACCAAGTGGTTGAGGATTCAAGTCCCACTTGGGACATGTAGGTATTTAGGTACATAGACACATACCAAAACAATCTCTTGCATCACGTTTTATTACAACTAGTTATCTTATATTGATTATTCGATATCACATGGTTTCATAATGCATGCCCAACAACCTTAACTCCAAAGGCTTGAAGTTACTAGTCAGGTAATCTTGTAGAAGGCCGCTTACTTACTTCCTCTGAACATAAAATTCAAGAAATGACTGTATTCTACATGAACCATGGAATTATGATCTATCTAGTCATCCCTTGATTCTTTTGTCAAATATTTACTTTCCAGGAAGCAGGCGGACGGAGAATCTCAGCCACTGATACAACAGCAACAAAGTCAACAGCAGCAACAGATGGTCCCGGTACAGGATACTTACATGCAGAGCCGAGCTGAGGCTCTTCAAAGTGTTGAGTCAACCATTCATGAGTTGAGCAGCATTTTTACGCAATTGGCAACCATGGTTTCTCAGCAAGGGGAGATTGCAATTAGGTTAGTCTCGTACCATGCTTTCAAATATAGCTACCATCAAGAATATTATATTGCTTACCCAATTAAATGCATGACACGGTCATTAATGGGGTAGATAGGAAAGACATTATGTGAAACAACGCCTCATTATGTCCCATTGACTAGGTACCAAAATGAACGGGTTGGGCCAGGTAGGGTAACGACCAAAAGGGGTAAATTTACAATACTGGTCGTATGGTCTGGTCGGGCCCTTTTTACTGAGAAGGCCCAGTTTGTAATTTCAAATTAAGATGACACATGATCATTTTTAACTGCCTTACCGTCATTCTCAATATTATGGTACTACCGTAGTTTCAGAAATTGTATAATTCAGAATTTTGGAACTTCGATTTGATATCATTAATGAAGTAATAGGTGAGAATTCTAATTAGCTTAGTTGAACCATGCCTGATTTGTGTATTTGGCAATAAATCCTTGTATCATTTAATCAAATCTCTTTATGTTAATTTATATATTGTACAAATTATCTTATAGCTTATTGAGTTTTCAAAAGCAACTATTCATAGCACTTGTAATCAACAACTAATGGGATAAGACCGTGTTAAGACAATAGATTTCAATTTGGTACGAATCAACAATAATGGGTACTTATTCTGCTATTGAGAATGTTGCGGAAGAGCTATTCTTTCTTCTATCTTTCCTTTTTGTTCTTATAGATATGGAAAAGCTCTTAAATAATTACTAGATGAACAAAATTTTTATCGTATGATGACAGGATCGATGAGAACATGGAAGATACACTAGCAAATGTTGAAGGGGCGCAAGGGCAACTAATGAGGTACCTCAATGGTATATCATCCAACAGATGGCTTATGATAAAAATATTCTTTATACTGATTGTTTTCCTTATGATTTTCCTATTCTTTGTTGCCTAATAATATTTTATGTGAATTTTGACCTAGAAGAAAGAATGAGCATTTTCAGTACATAGTTATACTCATTTCAAGATACTTTTTGCGACATACTGTTAGAAACTCATGGTCGATGTTACAGATAGCTACTCTTGATAGTAGTAAGTAAACTAATTTTAACAATAGAGAGGTGTCTTGTGGTGTTCTATTGCGGGGTTGATTATGCTGTTTTCGCCCTTTTTTTTCTTGTTTATTTGCAACTGTCGTATTTTTGTATCGTTTATTTTCTTCTTCTTCTAGACATTACAAACATCATGTGTATACAAGGAATGTTCTCAATTTGATGTAAATACATTTGCAAGGCGTGTGCAAGTGATGTACAGATACTCAATTAGCTTCTGTTAATCCAATTTGAATTTGTTTCTTAGATGTTGCAGCTATATGTATACCATCTACTCTCATTAAACATTCTAACTTGTCAAATTTAGTACTGTAAAATCTCAAAAGTTCTGCAGGAAGATTAACATAACACAGTAAAGAGTCAAATTCTGATACTAAAAGAGGCTCATTCAAATGATCGAGTTTAGACAACTTGAGAGCAATGTAAAAAACATGAAATCTACCTGGTATTTATCCTTTGTTCATATGTATATTCACATGATTTTCATCATATATAATTGAGTCAAGTCGTACTTAAAAATATCAAGTCGTCCAGTTCAGACATTTGACACTACACCAATTCAGAGATCTCGCTACCAAGACTTCTAGGTAGAGGTGGCAATTTGTGCCCAAACTCAAAAAAATGGGTTAATTAGGCAAAATTTTAAAAGATTTGGGCACATTTGGTCCCCTCTTTTTTTTGAAATGGCATATATTGCCCATTTAAAAGTTAAATGGGCACAAACGGGCGGAGAACATTACAATTGTTTTTAAAGAAAAACTTATAGATATAATATATTTAATTTTTTAAATATAAATGAGGTATTACGTTTGAGGAATTTATTTCGTCGTTTTGGGTCTTTTTTAAAGCGATTTGTATAAAATGTGCCCGTTTAGCCCGTCGCCCGTTTAGCCCGTAGCCCGTGCCCGCCCGGCCCGCCCGTTTTGCCACCTCTACTTCTAGGGACTACAGATTGTGGTCCCTATAAACCCACCTATAGGGACTACACGTAGTCACTATAAAAGTGGAGACGAAATTTTCAACTAAGTTGCTCCGATCTTTGACCAGAGTTTTTAGGGACTACATGTAAATTTATAGGGACCACACGTAGTCACTATAATTCCGCTACACGACAAAAATAGAATCAACGAAAACTTGTAGCTTTGACTCAAACTTATAGGGACTACATGTAGTCTCTAAATGTTTAGTGACCATCCAAAAAAGTCAAGGATTAAAGTCTAACTTTAACCCAAACTTCTAGCGACTACCTGTTGTCCCTATAAGTAAAGGTGACTACGAAAAAAATTTGTTTATTAAAAATTTTTACATTTTTGTTGGCGGAAAGATTTAGCGCCAAACTTATAGGGACTACATGTAGTTGCTAAAAGTAAGGGGACTACGAAAAAATTTTGATTATTGAAAATTTTTACATTGTTGTTGGTGGGAAGGTTTGGCGCAAAACCTTTAGGGACTACATGTAGACGCTAAACGCCACATGTAGTCCCTAAACATAAACGAAAATTTAATTTATTTTTAATTTATTAAGAATGATCTAAATTAATTAAAATTATTTTATAAATATTTAATTATAAAAAAACGTAAGTTAACTGGACGGGCTTAAACCACAACAACGTTCGTTAAAAACGTTAGCGCGTTTCGTTCTGTTAGCACGTTTCATTATGTTAGCGCTTTTCGTTATGTTTGCATTCTAAATTTGATAAACTTTTAAACATTAATTAACACATGTAAGTTGTGTTAAACGAGTTAGTCGAACTGATATTGATATATAAGTTATGTTAAACGAACGAGCCGAGATGATATTGTTATACACGAGATGTTAAACGAACGAGTCGAGATGCTATGGTTATACACGAGATGTTAAACGAACGAGCCGAGATGATATGGTTATACACGAGATGTTAAACGAACGAGCCAAGATGATATGGTTATACACGAGATGTTAATATTAGGTTTCAAGTCTTGTGCTTTTAGGATATTAATATTTGGCTGCTCATCTTAACTAGACTAATTTTAGATTTTTTTTTTTGTACATACTGCTCTAGTTTTTCATGCTTACTTGAATGCATTTTATAATGATGAAATGGTGAATTGGTGATCTATTTTTTATACATACTGATCTTAGATCAATTAGCATGTTATAATGGTAAAATGGTGAATTGGTGAAATGCTTATTGAAATAGTGAAATACATACTGATCTTAGACCAGTTTGGGCGTGTTTGGCATTGCGTGTTTGGCATTACGTTTTGTGGCAAAATTGCGTTTTGTGGCTAAAAGTGAAACGCAAAGGCAAACACACCCTTAGCATGTTATAGTAGTAGTAGACAGTAGTAGTGAAAACTAGAATATTCACTGATATATAGGGTCGGGTTGTAGGTTAAGCATGTACTAATAACTAAGTTTGTAATTTATATTACACCCGTTTCACCCATGTTAGCCCAAACATGTACGAATAAGTACCTTTGTCGTTTATGTGAGTCATTACACCCATTTTGACCAATTTCACCCATTTTAGCGCAAACATTTACACGTTTAGGCTAGAACGGGTGAAATGGGTCGAAACGGGTGAAATATGTGTAATATAAACGACAAAGTTACTTATTTGTACACGTTTGGGTTAAAATGGGTCAACTAAGTCGTTTTTCATTTCTATGAAATTAATTAACTTTTTTTGTGACTTTACAGAACGAGATGATTGCGACTAGGCCGCAAGAGGGCCAAGAAGGGCCCTCCTTGACTGACAAAGAGATAGTGACCCGGGTCTTGGGAGAGAGTCGGAGCTTTCTTCCGGGACGGGGTAGGAGGCTACCTCGTAGGTCATCGTCTGGGTGCAGCTCATCTTCTGTTCATTCCCACCCCTCCGGACCACCAGTCTCTCGAGAGATGTGGGCTAGAGCGTTTGCGGCGAGTCAAGATCAGCTATCCGGGCTCTACCAACAGTTGATTGCTGCAAACATCCCGGTGACCCAACCAGCCCCACTCGATCCACATCAGTTTGAAGTTGATGAAGACCGTGAAGATGCCCCTGAAGATGAGTAGCTAGGCGGGGATGTACTTGTGAGACACGACACTCTATGCTTTTGAACATCTTATGTTTTATGTCATTGAACATGTTTAAGTTATTGTTTTAAGTCGTTGAACATGTTTAAGTTATTGTTTTAAGTCGTTGAATACTTGTAGTGAACCCGGATTTGCTTGTTGAACACTTGTAGTGAATGGGATTTGCATGTTTAAATTATTGTTTGTGTTGAATTGGTTTGTGTTGAGTCTGGAAAAACTGGAATCTGGAAAACAGGTTGCGGAAATGGGTCGGAAAGACCTGGGAAAACGTGCAAAAGCGGCCTGTTGTGGAAACAGGTGCAGTAACTTTTAGGGACTACATGTGGTCCCTAAAGGTTACAGCGCCCTTTGGTCAAAGACACCTATAGAGACTACACGTGGTTGCTATAGGTCACGATATAGTTGCTATAAGTAAATCTTTAGTGACCACTTGTGGTCGCTAAAGCTGAGGCGTAACATACTTTTGTCAAATAGTCAACTTACTATTAGGGACCACATGTAGTCCCTAAACGTTGCGTCACTGAAATTAGTCATTGGTCAAAAAGCCAACAAGTCAAAAAGTCAGAAAAGTCAAGTCAACTAACGTAGTCATTATAAGTGAAAAAGTGTGGTCCCTAAAACCTTTAGCAACCGAGTAAAATCGACCATTGATACAAGGACTACTCGTAGTCCCTATAGCTTCTAGCGACTACATTCGGGGCTTATAGGGACTACAAATGTAGTCCCTATAACCACTTTCTGGTGTAGTGTGAGTCATATCCCCCCCACTTCAAACCTCGTAAAGCTTAATTGCGATGCTTCCTTTAAAGACTCATCTGCCGCTATTGGGATTGTTGCTCGTAATTGTAGTGGCTCTTTGCTTCAATGTTTGGGTGAAAAGTGTTGTAGTGAATCAGTTGTTTCTGCTGAGGTGTGTGCCATTCGATCAGCTTACATCCTTGCTGCTACTAACGGATGGAACCATGCTATTATTGAATTTGCTTCTCGGTCGGCAATTTTGCTTGCTTCTACAGAAGATGTGCCACCCTGGGCTTTAGCGGCTTTGATTTGTGATATTAAATTTTGGAAATTTCAAATGAATTTGCATTTGTGTTGGACTTCTCGTGCTTGTAACTTTGCGGCTCATCATGTTGCAAAAGTTGCTTCTACCAAAAACCCGATGTGGATAACCATGTTGCTATCGGATTAATGTAGTTGATGAGCATCAATGCTAGAAAGTGCATACCCTAGCTTAAATTTTCAAAATCGCCACTGCTGATACATTCTTAACAAATTTATAAAACTAATAGATGATTTGAGTAGAGCCAAGTCCAGCTAAACTCAAAAGTGCTTATTACTTCAACAAGCGATACGAGATAAGCTCGAATCAAGTATCCAGCTCAAATTCTAATGCCGAATCAAATTTCAAACTAAATTACACAAAATTAAATAAGGATCGAGATTAATTAAAGGAAATTGCTAAACATATTTCGACACGCATTAACTGCTTGTATATTCAATAATGATTGTCCACCCACTTAACATAACCTCTCTCAAGTGACTCCATCTAACACCCGTTATGCAATTTATTATTATATTATTATTATTATTATTATTATTATTATTATTATTATTATTATTATTATTTTTTTGTTGGGTGTTTGTTTTGCCTTATATAACCGGCTTATAGCTTATTTAATTTTAAGCTTATGAGCGCATAAGCTCATGTTTTGTGGCTTATTTTGAAACTTTTCGACTAATATAAGTTTATTGTGACATAATAAACTTATATAATGACATAATCTTTTATATAATAAAGCAATACCCTAAGTGGGGAATTTTACATTTCAAAAAATTAAATCATTCCTTATCGAGTAATAATTAAATTAATATTTTTATAAAAAAATAAAGTTTTAGCTAAAAAAAACTTAAAATTTTCCTTAATTTGGCAGTAAAAGATTTTTAATTCGTTTTTGTTTACTCACCTACAAAAAAGTGTAAATTACGCAAGTACTACAAAGCTTTTTTTTCATTGTTTTGGACTAGAGTGTAATTTAAAGAAAAAGAATCGAAACTTAAAACTAATTCTTTTTCCTTCCTAACAACAAACGAAAAACACCCAACAATCACCAACAACCTAACCCCAAATCATCATACCATTAAAGTTAATCTAATCAAAACAAAATCTCACCAGTTAAAGTTAGGGCGGGTCTGTTTGGTTCTTCAATGAACATATCAAAATAAACAAAGATGCCTGGGTTCGGAAGTCTTATCAAATAAGGTACTTATGTATGTTTGAAAATCAATTCTTTGTCTACCTGAATTCCCAGAAATTATGTTGTCAATAACCTTAACTGTTAGTATGTGTGTGTGTGTGTGTGTGTGATTTGTGTGTTTGATTGTTAAATATATATATATATATATATATATATATATATATATATATATATATATATATATATATATATATATATATATATATATATATATATATATATATATATATATATATATTGTTTGTTTTTTGTTGTGTGAATGAATTTTTTATGGTACAGAGATTATCATGTGGATCATAAGCTCACAATCACGACCTCTTCACTATTTCCTAAATAATAAAGTTTGGGTTTTTTTTTTTTTTTTTTTTTTTTTTTTTTTTTTTTTTTTTTTAAATCCATGAATTGATTGATTAAGGATTATGAAATTTGTTGCATTTAACATGTTGAATTGTGTTAAAATTTGGTTTTTTGTTCTTTTCGTGGTGTTTAGTTGAAAGCTTTGTGAAGTTTGCTGAATTTGATGGTAAATTATGATAGTTTTAATTTTTATGGCTTTTAGCTATAATAAATGGGTTATTGGATACTTTTGATGGTGTGATGATGATGGTTATTTGATTAATGCAGGTAAACAACCCAAAAAGAAAGTCCATATTCACACTTGAGTTCAATTAGAAGTATGCATTATTTGATAAATTGAGTTAACAATGTATAATGTTGCATATGCTTAACACTAATGATACTTGGGTTAGTTTTAATTTCCAACACCACCTCTTTTTATGCTCAACCGTGTTTATTTTCCATTTATTATCTTGTTTGGGATTGCGTTTTGAATGCATATTATGCGATTTGAAAAATGCAATGGATAGTTTTGGATCAGCTACTCCTAAGCTAACGGGTTCAGTAGTGAAATAATTATTGATAATACACATTTTTAATTGAAAAGTTATACTTGAACTGCACTTAAGGTGTTCCACATGATGTCTCAAAGATATGAACCTTTAATAAATAAGATCCCCTGAATGAATGCATTGGGCATGATTGCTTTTCGATGAGTTTCTTTATATTCTTTTTACACCACGAAAGGGTATTGTGGAAAACTAGAAGGGGGGTTGAATAGTTTTTACCGTTTTTCAAGTTTTATTTGCTTTGTTACTATATGTTAATTCAAAGGAAACAATCACAAATAAATAATCACACAATATAAACAAAAGATAAAGAGAGGAAAGATCAAACCACACAACACTGTTGTTTATAGTGGTTCGGCTACAAGGACTCTCTTCCTTGCCCTACTCCACTCCCCGAGCTTCCAACTCGAGAGTTTATCTTTCACTAAGAAACAAACTCCTTTACTAGGCGGAGAAAACCTTTACAAGTCGCTTACTTCCTTTTCCAGTACTAAGCTAAACACCGGGTTCTTTCACAAGGTAGAACCAACCTGACATCGCCTATTTACTTTACCGACACTAAGCTAGATGTCGAGTTCTTTACAAGGGTACAACCACTCCCTACACTCTTTGTGCTTTAAGGACTAAAGCACTAACCACACTCACTGATTACAAATGATAGATATGATGTGTGAAACAAACTACAATATCACACAGTAATGCAACTAAAGGATTACGGTTCTGTAGATCCTTGAAAGCTTGATCTCTCTTCTACAAAATGAAAGATCAAAGTGAAATGCAACTATGAATGATGTTAGTAAGATATGTACTGAATGAATATGTGTGTTAAGCTATATGAGTGATGAGAAAGCCAAATGATCAGCTTGCTATTTATAGGCAAGCTGATCTTCAGCTCACGGATCCCACGGATCCCTCAGAAAGGATCCGTCCTTCATTGGACTTGGATCCGTCCCTGTTGACAGCTAAGGGATTTGGTGTATCTTTCCAAATCTTCCATATCTTACCAAATCATCCAAGATCCTCAAATGTCAACTATGTAACTTGCAAATCTAAACAAGATATATCAAAGATATTGTATGTGATGTATGCAATGATGTCATGGAATGATTTTAGAATTAAAGTTTCCTTTTAAGGAAACAAGTTACTAAATAATCAAACTTGTAATTCTTGGTTATTATGTGAAGTGTAAAATGTGTACTTAAGAGACTTAAACTAGTATTTATTATTTGCTAAAAGATATTCCTTTTATTTGTCATTAACAAAACTAAGAAAAGATCAAAGAATATAAATAACGTTTTTGAGACGATATTTGTATTAACAATCTCCCCCTTTTTGTTGAAGACAAAACATAAGGTATATTTTTGAGCAAGAAAATAAATATAGTATAAGTTCTTAAAAATATATATATTAAGTTTGTTTATTAAAGAAAAGTTTTGTAAAAATGTATGTACTGTGATGAATCATAGTTAATGCAAACTTAGTCCTTTCTCCCCCTTTTTGTCGAAACAAAAAGAGTAGCGTAGCGGAATGCGATTTTGAGAACTTTAAAGCTCCCCCTTGTTTTATACTCCCCCTAGATGGAGTAATCAAGGAAATGATGCATGAATCTACAAAACAAACGGTTAGTATATGAAATGCTCCCCCTCGATGTATACTCCTCACTTCTCGAGTACCAACATATACTTTGAAGGGTATGATATGCTGCAAATGAAGTGTTAGTAATGAATGACTTCAATGAAGAAGTAGAATGCTTGTGAAGTATTCTTCCAAACAAGCCTTTCAATATGTTTTGACTTATAAAAGTCAAAGTAAGTGTCTGATCATTATTTGTACCTAAAGCAATCATAATCAAGGTATAATATAGGCTATATAAGGATGTTAGTACACAATGATAATGATAATATGCAATATGTTGATCACTCATAAGCATAAAACATCACATTCATAGATGTTGAAAATTTTGTGACAAAAGTCACAATGATGAAATGATGTTACAAGTACAATAAAAAGACATCATAGAAAGAAATAAAAAGTCCTAAAGCAACAATTTAAAAGGTCCTAACAACTAGTCTAGAAAGCTCCTATTGAGGAGGATGAGAGATGGCGTTTAAACGTTCAAGAACATGGTTCAAGATGAACCTCATCTCATTTTGAAGCTCATGGACCAAGATGTTGGTCCTTTGGGCCAAGTGAGCCGTTCTCTCACAATGTGCGCAATCATGACTTGAGAAGCCGGGAGAAAGACTAGGCTCCAAGTTTTGTTTTGGTGGTGGTGGTGATGGTGGTTGGTTGTTGTTGTTGTTTGATGGTTGTTGTGGTGTTTGGAGGGAGTTCATAAGGATGTTTTGAATGTCCATTGCTTCATGAAGGCGATGGTCAACCATACCCGAGAGAGTATAGAGTTGTGTTAACTCCTCACTTATCTCCTCTTGTGTTTGAGGAATGTTGCTCCACATCGCCTCATCTATGGCGATGAGTGTTGAAGTTGGTGATAGTGGTGGTATTTGGGGACGAGGTTGTGGTGCTTCACGGTATAGAGGACCATGAATCTCCGGATGGAGAGGATGAAATAGCATAGGTTCCCAAGTTTTCAAGACTTATTGGTGGAGGATTGGTTGATGTAGGTGGAAGATCTTCTAACTCTTCAAGATATGGTTGTGGAGATGTTGGTGGTGTCCTAAAGAGTTCCATGGGTTGGAGTTTTGGTGAGGATGGTGATGAGGCAGACTTCTCAGACTGTGATGGAGCGGGAGCGGGTGGTGGTGTGGTTGCTACAGGAGTTATGGTAGGAGGTGGTGTTTTTATGACTACATGTGAGGGAGTTGGAGTGGTTAAAGTAAGGAAGTTTTCACTAGCAATGGGTGAGGATATGTTAAGTGGTGATGATTCTTCAGAGGAGGAATTGTGAATGTTGATGAAACAACAAGGTTTCACACTCATACGGGCTGTTCGTTTTAGTGGCTTGGATGTGGAGGAGTTGTTTGATTTTGTCATTGAGACTTTTTGTTGAAGTATGATAGCTAAAATGTACAGGAGAAGAAATGGTTGTGATGTGAATTGAAGATCCTAAAGTGCTAATTTATAGACAGAAGGTTTGTGAGTCTGTGTGTTTGGATTTGATGTGAATCCAATAGAGAATGTTGGTTTCTAATGATTTGGAACAAAAATTTGTGCAGGTCATATCAAGGAAGTCAATCCATTGAGCTTTGGTTGAGTAATTTGTTGTGGATATGCAGTAAATACAAGGAGATAGTGGAAAATCTTATGATTTGATATTTCCACGGATTTGACGGATCCCTGAAAAGGGTTCCTTCTTTGTATCAGTTTGGTAACTTACACCTAAAATTCAAAAATTTAAATTTTGGTGGGAAATTTTGTTCCTAAGTTTCTAAGAATTCCTAAATGATTCTAAGATGAATTATTATCATTGAATGAATCCTAAATGATACTAAACACTAAGATTTAAGAATCGTGATTAGTCGAAAAAGTTTAAGAATTATGCTGGGGAACCTGCGGATCCAAGTTGTTTCACATGCGGATCCAAAGTTCGGGATCCGCCGAATCCGCAGGTAGGCGGATGGCGGAACCAACGATAAGCTTTGGCGGAGCCAAAGTTTGGGATCCGCCGGATCCGTGTGCTATATTTCTAAACTAAACAGAAGACTTGTCATATTTTGCGCTTTTCGACGAAAACCCGAAAATTCACTTAGACCTTACTTAACATCTAATATGTATAGCAAAACAACTAAATATGACAATATTAACACACGATTGAACATAGTTTAATCCGTTCTTAGAAACTTACCGTTTTAGGTGTTATGCCAAACATAGGCTATAACCCGGAAAATTGATAACCATGAGGGTTATCTACCTGCAAATGTTAGTTATTACACATACATAATAAGTATTATCAGATAAAGTCAAGACACATAGAAGTTTAACATCACATAGTCTAACATTGTTCAAATCCAAACACTCCTTCAACTAAGCTTCTTCTTCAACTTCTTCATTCCTTTGTGCAATTTCATCATCCAACGACCAAGATTCTTTACCATTCCTTTAATGTTTCGATACTCAGCGGATTCATTTGGAATTGGAGGAAGATGGCTCAAGTATTCGGGTGGAGGAATTCTAGAATTTGGCAAACCATCATCTTCACTCATTGAAGATGATGAGGATGAAGTTGGTACACGAGGACGTTTACCTTTATCAACACTAACCCTAAAGTCACTCAAAGGAACAAAGGTATGTTCAATTTCATTGTATTCCGGAACAAAACCTAATGGGTTTGGACGGTGATTGCGTGGTTTTGTAACCTTACAACAGGTTTTACCTCTCGAAGGATCTCAAGAGGCTTACAACCCCACCAGGCAGTGTACCTGACCGATGTAGTATAGTGTAGTGGTAAGTACGGGGGATTGATCGTTCTCCACAGGGAATAGTGTTCGTTAGGTATGAAAGACTACTCTAATTAGGTCTAAGGGTTGAGGAAGATTCTTTTTTATGTTTTTATATTTTTATGAAAGCAAGTAAAATCTCGGGTTTTGAAAGAGTGGGCGGAATTAGTTGCTAGTCAACTAACCCAAATTACTACGAATGCAATTAAAATAAATAACTGAAAATAAAATGTGGTGAGAAACTTATGTGTAGAGAAATGTGTTTACTTAGATTTCCTTACTCCCTAACTATCTTTTACCGGTTAATTAGTGTGTATTAGTCGCGTGGATGACGGGTGTATTCCTTAATACCATTCGTGGGGTGGCGTACTTACTTCCCCAACTCTACAAGTTCCTACTTCACTCCTATGTCGAGCCGGCTAGGAAGCTCCTAACATGGGATCACTAGAATTCGCTTGTGCATTAAATACAACCATAAAAACCTTTAGTACGCGTTTGGTTCATGTTTCTTAAGACGTTCAAGCAAGTTACCGAATAGGAAGTTAGCCAGTTTTCTTAAGCCTAACATAGATAAACAATCATCCAATACAACTAATAACACACTAACAACCAATAATCAATAGCTAGGTTTCATTAGATCTAAGCAAACACAAGATAAATTTAGCCTAACATGTTAAACAAAAGACAAGAATAAGATAGAATCAAACAACACATAGACATATTGAATGATTAATTGATAACTTATCTTTCAATGAAACATGGAAGATCTCAAGGCAAAAAGCCCTGAAAAAGTAGCTAAAATCGTCTTAGGGTTTTCTCCCAAAATTCCACACACTAAGCTCTCTCCAATGACAAAAAATTAGAAAACTATATATAGATTTTTGGATCTGACGGCGTCACCTTATGGAGTGTGACGCCGTCACCTCGCCGCTTTTAGGGTTCCCGGATGACCTTCTTGACGCCGTCCCTCTTTAGCTCTTCAAAAATCCATTCTGGCTTATCAAGGCTTGACGCCGTCGAACCATGAACGTGACGCCGTCCCCTTATGATTTAAGCCGTGACGCCCTCGATCAAGTTAAAGCGTGACGCCGTCAGAATTCACATGCTATTTTCACTGGCCCGTCATGAGTAAATTTCACGTCCAACTTTTCTTGCCAAGGCATGACGCCGTCCAGAGTAAAGTCTGACGCCGTCAAGAGTAACTTTTAGCCGATTTTTGAGACTTTGCCGTTTTCTTCACTTTAATGCTCCAAAAACGTCCAAAATGCCTCCTTTTCCAGATTTCTCCTCAAAAGTACCTAAAATGACAAAAGGAACGATTTAGGGCAATATTTGATCAAATAAATACGATTTAAGGCTTAAATGACCCCTTAAAAGCAGTACACTTTTCGCTTCATCAAATACCCTTACACTTGAGATTTGCTTGTCCTCAAGCAAATGTGCTTTTACTCTAATCAAAATACAAGTTAGGGGTCATTTAATGCAAACATAAAAGTAATTACAACAAATATTCGTTCCACTTTAATCATAATAAGCACGGAGATTACAAACTAGCACCTCACAAGTAGTGTTTAGATACTCACATCTCTCAAGTGTCATCAAAATAAATCTCATAAATGAAAACGGATAATATCTCTCACTACCTGTCATAGCAAATAGATTACCATAGGCTTGGGAAAGGATCGAAAACCTCCTCCACTAGGCGTAAGCACCTAAGATAAACTATCAAAGAGGGCTTTTAAATGGGTTATAACGTTAGGTGTAGGGAAAAGGAAAACACGGTTTTGTTGGATAAAGGATATTTTACTGGTGGCGAGTAAAAAATCTTGATCAATTACATGTACTATACAATGTTGCTAAGTCAAGACTAGACTCGATCTTAAGCTAGAAACGAAATAACAAAATAACAAAAACATAAAATAGACATAAAATAAAACGGGATGGTAGTCCGTATGTTTTTTCTATTTTTCATTTTCTCATTTTTTTGTGTTTTTCTTGATTTTTTTTTTTTTTTTTTTTTTTTTTTTTTTTTTTTTCATACACTTTTGCCCTACCATCCAAAATAATACATCATAGGGGCGTTGCATTCCCCTTACACTTGAACTTTTACATAACTTTACAATTAACTAATCTAATGACTCGAATTAAGATAATCGAAAAACTTGGAGTACTTTTAAAACATTTAGCACATATGGGGGTAATAAATGATGTTCTTCCCCATTACTCCATTATACTAGTACTTTACCCATGAGTCCCAATCGTCCCAAAACAATATGTACAAGGATATGACTCGACTTAGCAACCATGTAATCAACTAGATAATTAACTTGGGTTTAAACAAATGTTGTCACAATAATGCACTAAAGATGAGTGCATACAAGGTAGGCTAAGGCGATTTTGGTGTACATTTAAGTGGGGTGTAAACAAATTCTTCCTTTAAGTAAAATGCTTAAAGGTCGAAACGAAAAGATAGGCTCTGAGGGGTATACTAGGGGTATCGTGTACTAAAAAAGAGTACAACGCAAAGGGTGTGGGAGAATTACTTGACCAATGTAGCCAATGTAATTATAACAAAAACACAGGTGTAAAACAATGGGTTAATCCTAATGCCTCTTATCATGTAGTAAATCTAACTACACGAATGTAGTCTCACTTGTGGCCTCGGAATGGTCCTAACGCAAGTTCTAGAATCTAAGTGCTACCGGTACACACATCATAGCATAAATGCTTTTCCTACCAATTCTAGGGGCGAACCTCACATATTTGGGGGTGGAAAATTTTTTAGTGGTACGGTTTTTGTGCTAGTCATATAACTCCTATCCGTGAGACGCTCATTAAGATCAAAGTTTCACTCCTATATGTTGTAAAAAATTTTAAATTTGGCACTAAAATTACCCTAACAGGTGTTTATCTCAGTTTTATTACGCATCTATTATTAAACAAACAAAAATCAAGCGTAATAACATTCTCTAATCGTACTTTTACCCCCTTACACTTAAGATGAACATTGTCCCCAATGTTCAAATAACAAGATGTAAAAGTAAATAAGGTAAAAGAATGAAATCAAATACTCCCCTGATTCGCTCGGTGGATAATGAAATTACACGGTTAGATCTTCCTCCAAAGTAATGTAGAAGCTCCATGACTAATGCATCGCCACAAGCTTGATTCAAAACATTTCCTTGTCCAAAATAACCTGTTAAACCTGAGAAAACAAACACGAAAACCTGCATAACATCGGCGGGAAAAATCTATATATAAGGATATAATGCTTGTGGAATGATAATTTTGCGGATTCCTGGAGATTATAAGTTGGAGATTTTAATAAAAACTTTTTATGAAAACAAAACTTTCAAAAATTTCTGAAAATTAAATCTGACGCCGTCAGGTTATAACCCCTGACGCCGTCAGAAATGACCTGACAAAAATTTTCATTTTACGTTTCCGGAAAATTTCTGGAAAAACCTTTACCTTACTTCCTGGAAATCCTGCAAAACATCATTATGACTCGATACAAGCATTTGACTCAAACAAATACTAATATGTATGCTAATTTATTATTATTACGATTCATGTTAATTTGTGTTCTAATAAACCGATTTAGATTTCCCTTACACTTATCTTTTGCAAAATACCTTTATATGTAGTTAAGACGAAGTTAAAAACAACATAAAGCATTTTCACGAATTAGTTTTTAACATGAATCAATAATAATAAAAATTAAACGCACATACGGAAAATAAAATCAAACAAACAAATAAATAAACACACAAAGCAAATAAAACAAATAAAGCTTGGGTTGCCTCCCAAGAAGCGCTTTTCTTTATTAACGAGTCTTGTAGCTAGACTCAAAGTCACGTACATTACGTGACTCCATCATCGGTCACGGTTCCTAGGCCATCCTCCTTCCCGGTTTTATATTCCGGTCCTAATTTCAAACAATCCTTGTAGAAACCGAATATCCTTTCCATAACATAGTCTACTCCTTTACTTCTATCCTCATCATTCCTATAGTAGACCGCTTGCTTGAGCTCCTTCTCAACATTTGACAAGTGTTGGAATTGTTCTATCTTATATGGCATTTGGTAGCTTACTTCATCGGTCTCATCCTTAAATCTAACTATCCCTAAGGAAGGTTCATAAGTCATTCTAGAGACCTCAACAAATGGTTTTCCAAAAACCACTTGAGTTAAGGATGCATCGACTATTGGGCGGATATCTTCTACAATTATAAAGTCGGTGACATAGGTGAAGTTTCCTACATAAACCGGTAATCCCTTAACTCTTCCCGTGAAGTTACTCATCCAACCCTTGTCAAGGAGCATCCTATACCCAAGTTGATTTTTCATTATCAAGTTGTAGTGGGCTCTAGTCATGATGTTTATGGGCGATCTAAGGTCGATGTAGGCTTTCCACACATGCAAATGTCCGATATTGCATGGTATGTTGAGATTAGAAGGGTCGCCTACTTCTATGATTGGTCTACCTAGGAAGTATGGTGCCTCGGGGTCATCGAATAAGTTTGTATGATATGCACGCTCTTCCTTAGTGGGTAGCCTATTGAAGTAGTCCTCATCATCATCTACTTCTTCAATCTCACTTGTCCTAACTTCCTTATCAACCTCGACTTTCCTATCCTCATCCTTAGGTTCACTATTATCCTCATTCCTATCAATTGGTTTAATAGTGACAATGTTGACAAAGTGGACGTGTTTGGATGAAGAGGGGTCTTTTACTTGGGGTCCGCTATTTGTGTTCCTAGCGTCCTTATGTGGAGGTGATAACACTTGGTTATGGAGAGCTTTCAACAAGTTGTCAATTTTATTGGTCATCTCCGTTTGTTGTTGTTTGAATTCGGCTTCAAACTTGGCTAAACGAGCTTCTTGAGATGCCATAAATTGAGACATCAATCCTTCAAAGTTATTGGTACTACCATTGCCGGAAGGATTGTTGTTGAAAGTACGGTTCGAGTTGGAACCGCTTGATTGGAAACGATTAGGTGGGTTGGAAGAATTGGTTTGTTGTGTGTTTTGGTTTTGTTTCCACCTAAGGTTCGGGTGATTTTTCCATGAGGGGTTGTATGAATCACCGTAATGGTTTGGCTCGGGTTTGAAAGTGTACCACTTGTCTCCCGCTCCGTCGGTACGCGAGGATGCGTAGTCCACAAAAGCTTGTTCGGGGAGTTCCATGCAATCACGAGTGTCGTGGGGACCACTACATAATTCACATGAAGAAGTGATTTTGTTCACTTGGCTTGAAGGTTTAGGAGCCTCGTAGGATTTCATGAGAAACTTGACTTGGTCTTCAAGTTCTATGATCCTACGGTCGGAAGTGCTTGAATTATTCGAAGGCAAAGATATTGCCTTGACCGTTTTATTCAAATCACGGGGATCACTCCAACTTTCGTTGTTATAAAGAGCAAGATCCTCTAGGAGAGCCCATGATTGTTCCGCACTTAGATCACGTAGCTTGCCACCGGCCGATTGGTCAATGGTTTGCCTCGTGGAGAGATTGATATGGTCATAGAAGATTTGGACTTGGAGCCAAAGTTCTATGCCATGGTGAGGGACTTTTTGGAGTAAGTCCTTGAATCGAGTCCATGCCTCGTAGAGAGTTTCGCCTTGACGTTGTTGGAACATCAAGATATCATTCCTTAGCTTGGTAGTTCTTCCCGGTGGGAAAAACTGAGCAAGGAAACGAGTGGTGAGATCATCCCAAGAGGTGATGGATCCTGCGGGTTGACGTTCTAGCCACTGACTAGCTTGGTCCCGCAAAGAGAATTGGAAGAGACGCAATCGGGTCGTCTCTCGAGTGGCAACATCAAGGTCTATAGAATCAACGATTTTAAGAAAGTCCTTGAGATGTTGATTAGGATCTTCAGAACGAAGTCCATGGAATGCGCATCCGCTTTGCACCAACCGGATGGTGTCGGATCGCAAGGGTGTGATATTGGCTCCTTGAGTGAGCTCAATGGTGTTTCGATAGCCATGGTGGCTAGGACGGGAATACTCTCCTAAAGTACGGGCTCTAGGAGGTGGTTGTGGTTGTTGTGGTGGTGGGTTGTGGGGGTTAAGGATATTACCATCTTCCATGATGTCGGACGGTAATGGTTACGAACAAAGACACGAAGAAAATAGATAGACTAAAGAAAACCTAGAAAAATAAAATAAAAATCTCACTAGAAAGGAATCTAGTGAGTAGACCTAATAGAAATAAAAATTCAACCTAAACAATAACTATTCCCCGGCAGCGGCGCCAAAAACTTGATTGCGTGGTTTTGTAACCTTACAACAGGTTTTACCTCTCGAGGGATCTCAAGAGGCTTACAACCCCACCAGGCAGTGTACCTGACCGATGTAGTATAGTGTAGTGGTAAGTACGGGGGATTGATCGTTCTCCACAGGGAATAGTGTTCGTTAGGTATGAAAGACTACTCTAATTAGGTCTAAGAGTTGAGGAAGATTCTTTTTTATGTTTTTATATTTTTATGAAAGCAAGTAAAATCTCGGGTTTTGAAAGAGTGGGCGGAATTAGTTGCTAGTCAACTAACCCAAATTACTACGAATGCAATTAAAATAAATAACTGAAAATAAAATGTGGTGAGAAACTTATGTGTAGAGAAATGTGTTTACTTAGATTTCCTTACTCCCTAACTATCTTTTACCGGTTAATTAGTGTGTATTAGTCGCGTGGATGACGGGTGTATTCCTTAATACCATTCGTGGGGTGGCGTACTTACTTCCCCAACTCTACAAGCTCCTACTTCACTCCTATGTCGAGCCGGCTAGGAAGCTCCTAACATGGGATCACTAGAATTCGCTTGTGCATTAAATACAACCATAAAAACCTTTAGTACGCGTTTGGTTCATGTTTCTTAAGACGTTCAAGCAAGTTACCGAATAGGAAGTTAGCCAGTTTTCTTAAGCCTAACATAGATAAACAATCATCCAATACAACTAATAACACACTAACAACCAATAATCAATAGCTAGGTTTCATTAGATCTAAGCAAACACAAGATAAATTTAGCCTAACATGTTAAACAAAAGACAAGAATAAGATAGAATCAAACAACACATAGACATATTGAATGATTAATTGATAACTTATCTTTCAATGAAACATGGAAGATCTCAAGGCAAAAAGCCCTGAAAAAGTAGCTAAAATCGTCTTAGGGTTTTCTCCCAAAATTCCACACACTAAGCTCTCTCCAATGACAAAAAATTAGAAAACTATATATAGATTTTTGGATCTGACGGCGTCACCTTATGGAGTGTGACGCCGTCACCCTCGCCGCTTTTAGGGTTCCCGGATGACCTTCTTGACGCCGTCCCTCTTTAGCTCTTCAAAAATCCATTCTGGCTTATCAAGGCTTGACGCCGTCGAACCATGAACGTGACGCCGTCCCCTTATGATTTAAGCCGTGACGCCCTCGATCAAGTTAAAGCGTGACGCCGTCAGAATTCACATGCTATTTTCACTGGCCCGTCATGAGTAAATTTCACGTCCAACTTTTCTTGCCAAGGCATGACGCCGTCCAGAGTAAAGTCTGACGCCGTCAAGAGTAACTTTTAGCCGATTTTTGAGACTTTGCCGTTTTCTTCACTTTAATGCTCCAAAAACGTCCAAAATGCCTCCTTTTCCAGATTTCTCCTCAAAAGTACCTAAAATGACAAAAGGAACGATTTAGGGCAATATTTGATCAAATAAATACGATTTAAGGCTTAAATGACCCCTTAAAAGCGGTACACTTTTCGCTTCATCACCTAATGGGTTTGGACGGGCGGGTGCAAAGGCTCTATAAAGGCGGGTTAAGAGCATTCCATAAGGCATTGCCATCTTGCTTTGAACCGGAATGTCAGACATTCTTTTGGCAACATAATAAGCAAGATTGAAGGGTTGACGAGTAGAGATGTTGTACATCATATGACACAAACAAGCATTGATGTGATCACGGTTTCCTATGGTGCACATCATATTAGCCCTTAAGACGTCTTCCATTTTCTTGAATTCGGGTTTGAGTTCATTTAGCTCCATTGCAAATGGATCTCTAGCAACTTCACGACCACGATACATCCTTGTGGGGTTGTTCTTAGGAATGAAGAGATGTTCTCTAATCTCTTCTTTTGATGTGAGAGGAGTGACATATGGTGCCGTCCTATCGAGATTGGATTCTAAGATTGTTAAGGACCATTTGTCCGAGTAAATACATGTCCCTTGACTTGGAATGCCCAAGACCTCACCAAATTGATCAAGAGGGATGTTGACAAAATTTCCATTTAAAGTAAACTGAAGACTTAAGAAACCTTGTTCACATGAACTAAGACCTACACTAGCATAGAACTCAAGAATGAACCTAGGGACAATTGGTTCATCTATATCCAAAAGAGTATCAAATCGAATGGCGGCTAATTGTTCCCTAAGTTGTGTTCCTTCATAGAACGAGGAATCTACGACTCTACCCTCATGGACATACTTTTTCTCTAAAGCTTTGAAAATTTCGATTTGGGCATTGGTTAGACCTTTGGTTTTGTGGACTTCGGGTAAGTAGTTAACGGTTCTTTTGTGATCGTAGTTGGTTGCGGGAGACATGATTTTCCTAAATACAAAAGTTACATAGTTTTAGTTGAAATGATCAAATTAAGTGTAAAATTCCTAGTGTGTGCCTACATGGGGACAATGTGGAGGTGCGGTTATCTCGACCCTTTTTGATGCATGAAAATTTAGTTTATGCAAGTTTAGTGTAAAAAACAAGAGATAACCCAAACGCTCCTATTTCAATGTAGCTACGGTTGAATGTACCCGAAAATACATATTAATTATGTATTTCCTTTAGCATTCAAGAGACATTATGCAAGTGATGGCTAAAAGATAACGTTTTTGCATTTGTATGAACAATGTTAAAAAAATCATTTTACCTAGTAGTTAGAAGGTTTTAGTAAGAAAATTTTCAAGGGGTTTTTGTTAAATTAAGACAATGTGCTATGAGATGCAATTCCTAACTAAGAAAAACATGTTTTTAAGTGTAATGCAGTAAACATGCTTCATGATTTATCAAAAATTATGCATATACCCCAAGTTTTGGTTTTGTGCATGAAATAGAAATCCTAGACGCAGATCAGGAGTATAAATATGATAAGAATACTTACAGTGGTGTTAGAAGCACAAATTTGTGGAAGAAAATGGTCTAAATTGTGATGGAGATTTAGTGTGTGTCGAATACAGTAAGGTGATATGTTTTGGAGTGAGGAATGAATAGTACTTGTTCTTGTTTATTTAATAATAAACATGACTGTGCATGCGACGGATCCGGCGGATCCAAAACAAAGGATCCGTCCTTGTTATCGATTGGATCCGCGGATCAGAACACAAGTTTTGGTTTAGTGTCGTGTGTGGTTAAACTAATGTTTTACCTAATCACTAGGTTCCATTAATCCTAATCCAAGTCTAAGATAGTTGAAAGGTTCTCGTTTAAGTGGTTTTGTGAGAATATCGGCAATGTTGTCCTCTGAGGAAACTTTCTCAATTGAGATGATTCCCTTCTGTACATTGTCGCGAAGGAAGTGATGGCGTATTTCAATATGTTTGGTTCTAGCGTGTTGGACTGGATTTTTGCTTAGATCGATAGCACCTTTGTTGTCGCAAAGAATGGGAATGTTGTTGAGTTCAATTCCATAGTCGACGAGAGCTTGTTTCATCCACAGTGCTTGTTGCATCCACACGCCTTTCCTGCTGATTTAACAATTATAGTATATATTTCTCCAAAGGAAACACAAAGGAAATATGTGTAACCCGAGTCGTTTGTCCCGTCGAAGATTGAATGGAATATGTGATTCGGGATCGTGATTCGTGTAGTGAATGTGAATAAGAGTGATTGATTTTGGATTAAACTACTAATATTAAAATAACAAGCAAGATTAACAATTAAACTAAGCTAATAGAACAATTAAACTAAACATTTAAACGAAAATTGAATTTTAAAAACGAACGCGACGTAATTTAAAAACGTAAATAAAAGTGATTTTCTAAAATTTAAACCCTAAAAATGCAAATTAATTTTTCCTATATTAAAAATGATAAAAGAAAATTTTTGGAAAAAGAAAAATATTTTTTTGACTTTTTATTTAATTTTTATGAATTTAAAACTAATTTAAACTAAATAAATAATTTAAAAATATTAAAACAACTTGGAAAAATCTGAAATTTTTTGAGTAATTCTAAAATTAAATTTCTAATCTATGAAAAATAAATTCAGAAAACAAGTCAGCTTAAATAAGCTAAACAGCCAGATAAGCTCTTTGCAAATAAGCTAAAAATAAGCTAAAGTTTACCAAAAATTACCAAAAGCTCAAGTATCAATAAACACACTATATTGAACTTAAATCAACTTAAAAAGCTCAGATAAGCACAATGGAATAAACACTTATTGACTGAACTGATGGTGGATACTAGGCAGAAAACAGGGCAACTTTCACAGCCAAAATAAGCACTTTAATAAGCTGAAAAGGTGAAAGTTAGGGGGCAAAAGTTTCACAGGCCATCTGAGAATGCAAAAATCACAAAAGCCCTAAATCTAATAACCCAATTGAACTCCAATTGAACCTTAAAAAAGCTGCTAGTGAGCACTAGTTCTAATAACCCAGGTCTGCACAGATTTTTGGTCCAACTTGCAGGCCTGAAAAAGCACTCTAATAAGCTGATAATCTGAAATCCCAGATGTTGTGCTTATAGCCTACTATGTGGACTATTAGAAAAACCAAAAATCAGAACCTATGCTTAAGTGGTTAAGCCACTAATTAAGCTAGAAAGTGGCTAATGATGGGCTGCTCTGCACAGGCTTTTGGTCTGCACAGCAGTCTTGTTGATTTTTGGCGCAAAACTTGTAAACTCTAATCTAACTCTTGAATACTACTAAAAGCACTAATCTAACCACAAGAACACCATCTAATCATTACAGATTAATGCAAGCTTATAAAGAGCTTATAGGCAGCCTTTGCTTATCAAATTTTTGCACTATTGATCAAAACCTCAATTCACTACAAAACTCATTATCCACTAATCTCAATAGCAAAAACTACTCCAACTTTGATCAATCAAAACTCACACAAATTACAAATGAACAGTAACAGATTTGTGAGCTAAAAATTAGACCCTATAGAACTTATTTTAACCAACTGAATGCATTATAACAACTAACAACAAACTAAAATAAGCTTAAACTATTACTAATCTATGATTACCTATTCAAATTAACAACTAATAAGCAAAGAACATCAATCAAACAATAATAAATCTAATGTAAACTAACTGATGCAGAAAATGAATTGGAACTTACAAGGCACTTCTCCCTCAGCAAGAACAGAGGGAGTTCACTAAGCTTGCCTGTCTTTAGACAGGCTAGAGGCTTCCATTTCTCCTCCTAGACCATCACTCCAATCAGCTTTCATCATTGAACAAGTAACAGTTGACCACAGTTGACTTTTTTGGATTTTTGATTTTATGACAGGATTTGATCTAATATTCACTTACAATAAGCTAGTAAGCTTACATAAGCTAGATCTAAGTGAGAAACAGCTTATTGAAGCTGTGTGAAAACTTTTTTTTTTTTTTTTTTTTTTTTTTTTATTTTTAAAAGTATTTTTTTCAATGTTTTTGGACTTTTAAAGATGAAATGAGCAAAGTATGAGTTAAAAGGGTGAAATCAGCTAGAAATGAGTTTAATAAGCTACTGAGAACATTAATAAGCTAATATGAAACATAAAACTTAAAGAGACACGAATTGATAAGAAACGTAAACTAAAATTTCATTAATAACTTTGAAAATTACAACTGAAAATATAGAAATTACAACTAAGAAGACAATTTAGCAGCCTTACCTTACACTAAAAAACTAACTATCAAATTACATGAATTACACCACTATTTATAGACATGGGAAGAACCTTCTAGCATCAGCCAAGCTGGCAATCCGTGTGCTCATGAGCTCATCTCCACCCTTAGATCAATTCCTTGCCCTCCAATCTTCAATTCCAAGCCGTAGGATCAAATCTCTGAGGTGTTTGGACCAATAAGAGCATGCCATGTGTCCATTCGTGTGTTTCCTGTGCTACTCTGACACTCTGGCATCCAATGATTGGACTTAATTGCCCTTAATCTCGGTGAAAACGTACGGGGTAAATTTAGGGTTTATGAGGAATAGTAAAATTCTGGGAAGCAGGTGAAAAGGGGCGCGGGCTTGGGGTTGGATTTTTATTATTTGTTTGACTTGGGGGTAATAAGGGGGTTGACCGGGTTTGTTCTTTGGGTCGGGTATGGGTTAGTGATGGATGGGTTGGGTTTGTTTTGGACCGGGCTTGGACTAAGTGAATGGGTTGAGTTGTTTATTAGGTGGGTTGGGTGGATTGGTTTATAAAACCGGGTTTAGAAGTAGTTTAAGAATTTAAGGTTTAAAGTTTTAAACTTAGGGATTTATTGTGTAATTGCTGAAAATTTGGGGACTGAACTTGTTAATTTTCCAAAAATGATCTAAGGGTGATTTTTGACTTTTGGCCAAGCATGTCTTTCCCGGCATCGGCTTTGAGTCCTTTCCACATCTCGTGCTCGGTTTTTCCCGGTTTTGACTTTATTTTGTCCCTTTTTCTTCGATATCCTTGCCTGCATATATAAAACACAAAAACACAATATCTTTTGGCATTTTGGTTAGTTTTTGGTCTTATTGGGTCCGGTTTTGGTCAAGAAAAGGTATGTGTTTAAGCACATACCAAATTCCCCCAGACTAAGCTATTGCAATGTCCTCATGCAATGTTATAAAAACACGTTTTTGAAACCGAAAATTTCCAATCTCTTTTTACTAACTTTGAGAAGTAGCAAAATTTTCAAAAGAGATTAAGAAATCTTAAGTTCTAAAAACTCCCCGATTTTTCTTTTTATTCTATTTTTGTATTTTTCTCATTATTCATGTGACAGCTTTTGTTGACATTCATTATCTATCAATAACTTTTAGGGTCTTCGAGTAGGAAACACGACTCATAAAGAAGTGACCATACGGATAAAATTCGTCGTCCCTGACTTTTCACAAATCCCCAAACTAAGCTTAAAAACGAAATCATTGTCATTTACAAGTTAGATTGCCAACACTACCCAGAAAGCTAATTGTGGACTCTTTGTTCCCAAATTCCTATTTTCCTCTATTTATTTTATTTTTGGTGAGAAATGAATTTCTTCAAATTCTCATTTCGATAATTTTTAGTCTGATAAAGATACCTAGTTTAGACGCTAATAGTTTTCAAACCTTCCCTCGAAAACCGTTGCATACAAAAATGAGGTCCACATCAAGGTCTCTGATTTAACACGATTTTGAGGATATCCCTTTTATATACGACCGAAACAACTCATCTACGAGTCCAGAGACAGAAGCTTTTATTAGGATACCCCCGGAGTCGAAGTTTGGCATTTTTAACATTATTAAGCACATTAACGTATTTAATCCTTGGCCCTTTATAACAATCACAACATCGGCTGCGAACCGGCAAGATGTGATAGTCTATTATGACCTTGGAATTTTTCCTCTGCCTTTATTAGAAGTCTACAACATCGGCTGCGAACCGGCAAGATGTAGAAAACTTTTTATGGCTTTGGATTATTATTATACATTATTATATTCATTAATTATTTGTGTTGCCAAACCCCAAGTCCTACGGCTTTTATAACAATCCCAACATCGGTTGCGAGCCGGCAAGATGGAATAGTCTATTACACCGTAACACTGACAGTACCTTGATGTGTACCCAACTTTCATAAGCAATGATTCTCTAAGGAAGAAATAAAAACTAATTATCGCCAAAACCAAAATACCTTTAATTATTCCTAGATTACTATTATTGTGTGAAACAAGCTTATAGGAACAAAAAGCCACAAATAACTTTGATGAGCTCTAAAGAGATCCAACTACTCCACGTTTAGCAATCTAACTTATAAACAACTCTATCATTTCTCGTTCTTCGCAAATTTAAAATCTTAAATAATAAGATCCGCGAATGCTTAGCCTTATAATCAAGCCATGCTTATATAAAGTCAATTATGGGAACTTGCAAATTCTTAAAAAGAATTCGCGTTTTCTAGCTCCTTGTATAAAAGACTAGCACGAGCTTATAGATTATAAATGGTTAAGGGGACAAGCTAGGGCCAACACGCCCGGTCAAGTCAGAATTTTATTCCTACTCTTTCCAGCGGAAAGTCAACAAAAATGTCAAAACTTATTATATTTTTTTGCAAAAATTTTTAAATTTTTCTCATTTTTTGGATTTTTTCAATTTTTTTTAGGAAAAACGGGATTGCATGAGAAAACGGAAAAAAATGCAAGGCAAAAATCAAAGCAAGATTACCCCCCCCCCCCCAGACTAAAACGAGACATTGTCCTCAATGTCTTAAAGGTAAGGGTTCTCCTACAAAAATCTAATGCTGTTTATTAATTATGCCAAAAGATAGATGTAAACGATAAGATTTAGGATATCGGATAAGCAGCGAATGATGAAACTCGAGTAGCGCGAAGGAAACTACGAGTACGAGAGTCTTCATCATCGGGCATTCCTGGACATACCACAGAAAACAACGAGACACAAGAAATGGAGAAGGGAATCCTCCTCAAGTTTTATTAGAAAATAAGAAAGAAGATAGAAGGATAAGCATGGGGTGCCTCCCACGAAGCGCTTGTTTTTGGTAACCGAGTCACATGAGCTTGACTCGACCCCGAATTTAATTGTCCTTGGGGGAGCATGTGGAAGAAATAATCTCAATCGGACTTTCGTTCAAGATGTTTGGATAAACATTGAAGCATACGAAAGTTCCACTCCGATGAGATACCCACGGCTTTAGAAGATGAAAGTGGTGATGCCGGGGTCAAAAACTTTGTCTTCGTTTCCGGATGGAAACGATAGTAAAGTTTCAAGCAGAGATGACTCCATGCAGAACGGGAGTTTTTGAATAGAAAGAAGCAGAGAGGAATCACTTTTCTCCAGAATTAAAAGTTCCTTAGATGAAGCAGGAGACTTTAAATCCGTATCAAGAGTCAATTTCATCAAAGGATGAATTTTACCATCATCGAGTATGCCTGGCTTAAACACTTTGTCTTCACAAGAAAACTCAGCAGGGTACTCGATGGAGGACTCAATGGAGAAAAGGAAATCATCCTCGGGAGAATGAGGAGATAAGTCATGAGAAACAATTGAAGCATCCTCAATTATGGTTTCAATTTTAGGGCCTTTTTCATCATTAGGTTTGCCATATAAAAGATTTCTCCATTCGGTTTGATCGGCCCTAAAATCGAAGAGGTCATCATCATCTTGTAAATCATTAAGCTCGGTGTAAGAATCAGATGATGGAGCATGGTACAAAAGATCTTCAACTTCTTTAAGATCAGCATGAAAGTCAAAGAGATCATCATCATCTGATGGAAGAGGATCGTCGTGAGCGAGTTCATCGGCGAACTCCTCGGGATAAGAATCACATTTAAACGGATCACGGTTCAGCAAAAATTCCAATTCTCTTAAGTCAGATTCAAAATCAAAGTTATCGTCCTCATCCCCCGGTGGGATTGGATCGATATGAGCGAGTTCATCGGCGAACTCCTCAAGAAGAGAATCAATATAAGAAGTGGTACTGCCACTACTTTGCTCTTCTGATTTTGAATCAACAACTGGAACAGATTTAGGTGTCTTTTTTTTAACATCTTCCAGGGGAAATAGTGGTTCATCAAATTTCAAGACATCTTCCCCTGGATCACTATCGGTCTCAACAATTTCTGGCGAAATTGGAGGAGGATCAGAGAACACTTCGAGCTCTTCCCTCGAGATTTCACTTCCCTCAATCGGAGGAGAAAGATGGGAAGAGTCGGAAAGGATAGAATCAACAATATCCACACGATAAACCGGCTCCGGAGGTGGGACAAGTGGTGTGCTCTTAGA
The DNA here is from genome assembly GCA_021014915.2 of Artemisia tridentata subsp. tridentata. Taxonomy (NCBI): domain Eukaryota; kingdom Viridiplantae; phylum Streptophyta; class Magnoliopsida; order Asterales; family Asteraceae; genus Artemisia; species Artemisia tridentata. The sequence goes on along the minus strand of CP139508.1, from coordinate 56,256,407 downwards.
GCTAGCATTTTCCACCACTTCCGTTGTGGTCTCCGAATCCGATTCATCATCATCAAGAATACTCTTAACATCCGCGGAACAACTTTCAAACCATTTGGTTGAACCGGGTGCAATTTTCATAGCTTTGAGTTCGGCACGTTTTTCGGACATACTCTTAACCGCAAATCTGGAAAGAATAGAATCACTTCTTTTGGAAGCAATTACTGGATCAGATTTTTGATTAACCACAGCAACGTTGCTTTTGGTGGTTAGCGGTTTAGAGTTCTGATTGATTTGAAATGTGACTTTGTCATCATCAACCCGCAGAGTAATTTCTTCTCCATACACATCAATCAAAGCCCGCCCGGTCCTCAAGAACGATCGTCTGAGAATTAGAGGAACTCGGGGGTCAGCATCAAAATCAACCACCACAAAATCGGCAGGGAAATGGAACTTCCCTACCTTGACAAAAACATCCTCGACTACCCCTTTAGGAAGGGTGATGGAACGATCCGCAAGCTCGAGGGTCATGCAAGTGGGAGTGAGTTTCGGAAGAGAAAGTTTTTCCCAAACGGACAACGGCATTAGGTTGATGCTAGCACCGAGATCGGCCAAGGCGCAGCATTCAACCATTCCCGGAAATTCACAAGGAATGAGAAATTTCCCGGGATCTCCAAGCTTTTCCGGAAGCTTTTTGAGAATTGCCGCTGAGCAGTTCTCATTAATAGGAGTTTTTTCCAATTCAAATAATTTTTTTTTGTTGGTCAATAATCCCTTTAGTGTGGAAGCAAACTTCGGCATGAGGAGTAAAGCATCCGCAAAGCTGATATCAAAATGCAAATCTTGGAGGATTTGGTAGAATTTTTCCATTTGATTTGAAGCTTTATCACGGAGCTTTTGATCGTTCATTCTCGAAGGATACGGAAGGTTTGCTTTGACGGGAGCTTTTTCGGGAATTTCTTCGGGCTCCAGCACAACCTTTGGTTCAGATGGATGGATGACCGGAGGTTGAACGTCTTTGGTTCCTCCGTTGTTAGTAGGAGGTTCCATGTCCTTGGTCGCCTCGGGTTCACGGTCGACTACCTTGGGAGGTAGAGAAGAATCGGTAGTCGGAACCGTGGGTCCATCATATGAAACACCGCTACGAGTCGTGATCGCCTTAGCATCGCCCCTCGGGTTAGCGATCGTGTTGCTTGGGAGAGAAGTAGTCCCTGAACCCGAGGGTCGATCATTTAAACGTTTGTTCAATTCGGTTATTTGATTAATCATCATTCTATTCATTTCCTCTTGATTTTTCATAAATTGCTTGATAAGCTCATCTGAGGACGGTTGGTTTTGAATCAAAGCTTGATTTTGATTATTCAAATTTTGTCCTCGGTTGTTTTGAAAATTTCCATGATTATAATTCCCTTGAATTTGGTTTTGAAAATTCCCTTGATTCGGGCCTTTTTGAAAATTTCCTTGATTTTGAAAGCTTTGCCCTTGATTAGCCCTATTTTGATTTTGATTGTATGGAACAATGTGGTTCGGCACATTCTGATTTTGATTTTGAGTTTGTGTGAAACCGGGTGGTCCGAGAAAATTTTTAGAACGGTAGCTGAGGAGATTACGGTCTCCCTGAGGCTGGTAACCGTTACCACCTTGATTGAAATTTCCAGAAGCAGCATACACATTCTCTTGAGTATAACCACCGGAGGCTGGGCACTCAAAATATTGGTGAGGACCACCACATATTTCACAACTCTGATTGACAACATTAACTTGATGAGAAGAGGATTGTGCTTTGGTTAATGATTCAACTTGTTTAGCAAGAAAGGCAATAGTCTCATTTGTTTTGGTATTAGCATCAAGAACACGAGCTAAAACTTCATCATTAATTTTGTTAGCACTCGAAATGGGAACTTTGTTTCGTGAACTCCTCACTTTTGATTTATTCTCAATAATCATGAAAGCATCCTGACTATTTCTTGTTAACAAGTTTCCACCTGCAGCAGAATTTAGGGAGTCTTGATCGGCCAGACTCAACCCATTGTAAAACGTGTCAATTTGGTGCAAGTCAGAGAAGCCATGATTAGGACACTTTTCTAATAACTCCTTAAATCTATCCCAAGCTTCGCTGAACGATTCATCGAAAGCTTGTTGAAATCGAAAGATTTGAGTTCGGAGACTAGAAGTTTTGGAAGGAGGGTAGAAATGATTGATGAACTTTGTAGCTAGATCTCCCCAAGTTAAAATGGAATTAGGGGGTTCTTTCTCTAGCCAAGTTCGAGCCGCTCCTTTCAAAGAAAAGGGAAACAATTTCATTTTGATGACATCGTAATCAACTTGGTTAATCTTAATTGTTTCAGCAATATCGGTGAAATTTCGGATATGAACATAAGGGTCTTCATGATCAAGTCCGTGAAATGAGATACCCGTGATAAGATTGAGTAACCCGTGATTGATTTCAAAGTGATTTGCTTGAATATTGGGTATCACGATGGCTCGTCTAACACCATTGAAAGGTGTTTGGAGACGTTCCTCCATTGGACGGAGATCGGGAGCCTGAATATCATTAACACCCACCGGAGGGTGTTGATTGTTTGGGTTGTTGGCCATTTCCTCAACGGTTGAGAAATGAACACGGTTGTTGTGATGAATGATTCTCTCGGGATTAGAGAGTGGAGAAAGAAGAGGGTTAGAAGAAGAAGAACAGGTGTGCATACACCAAAATGAAATCAAAAAGAAAAATCAAAAACAAAAGTTGAAAATGAAAATATTTTTGGATTTTTATGTTTAATGAAAAATTAGAATTATTATCTTTTTGGTGATCGTTGATCAACCGTACTTGTTTCTTTCAAAACTACGCGCAGCGTGGCGGAGAAGCAAAGGTCCACTCGAAGGTGATTAAAAACCCGCCTCTTTCGGTCTGCAATTTAATGTCAAGACCATCCTTAAACCCCGTGTATAGGTTGTAGTAAAGAAATAATCCGAGAAACGTTTAACTTCACGATCTCTTTTGTTGTTATTCGGAATGGTTTACAACACTTTTGAATAAAAGTGAGGATTTATTTTATTTTTGTATTTTTGAAAACACTTTAGGAAAAGTGTTTTATTTTTTTAATTTTTTTTTTGTATTTTTATTTTTTATAAAACGATAACTTCCGAGGAAGGGTCTTCAAAACACGTATCGAAAAACAAAATCACAAATTCGCGTCAACCTTCCCCGGCAGCGGCGCCAAAAATTGATTTAACAATTATAGTATATATTTCTCCAAAGGAAATATGTGTAACCCGAGTCGTTTGTCCCGTCGAAGATTGAATGGAATATGTGATTCGGGATCGTGATTCGTGTAGTGAATGTGAATAAGAGTGATTGATTTTGGATTACACTACTAATATTAAAATAACAAGCAAGATTAACAATTAAAACTAAGCTAATAGAACAATTAAACTAAACATTTAAACGAAAATTGAATTTTAAAAACGAACGCGACGTAATTTAAAAACGTAAATAAAAGTGATTTTCTAAAATTTAAACCCTAAAAATGCAAATTAATTTTTCCTATATTAAAAATGATAAAAGAAAATTTTTGGAAAAAGAAAAATATTTTTTTTGACTTTTTATTTAATTTTTATGAATTTAAAACTAATTTAAACTAAATAAATAATTTAAAAATATTAAAACAACTTGGAAAAATCTGAAATTTTTTGAGTAATTCTAAAATTAAATTTCTAATCTATGAAAAATAAATTCAGAAAACAATTCAGCTTAAATAAGCTAAACAGCCAGATAAGCTCTTTGCAAATAAGCTAAAAATAAGCTAAAGTTTACCAAAAATTACCAAAAGCTCAAGTATCAATAAACACACTATATTGAACTTAAATCAACTTAAAAAGCTCAGATAAGCACAATGGAATAAACACTTATTGACTGAACTGATGGTAGATACTTGGCAGAAAACAGGGCAACTTTCACAGCCAAAATAAGCACTTTAATAAGCTGAAAAGGTGAAAGTTAGGGGGGCAAAAGTTTCACAGGCCATCTGAGAATGCAAAAATCAAAAAAGCCCTAAATCTAATAACCCAATTGAACTCCAATTGAACCTTAGAAAAGCTGCTAGTGAGCACTAGTTCTAATAACCCAGGTCTGCACAGATTTTTGGTCCAACTTGCAGGCCTGAAAAAGCACTCTAATAAGCTGATAATCTGAAATTCCAGATGTTGTGCTTATAGCCTACTATGTGGACTATTAGAAAAACCAAAAATCAGAACCTATGCTTAAGTGGTTAAGCCACTAATTAAGCTAGAAAGTGGCTAATGATGGGCTGCTCTGCACAGGCTTTTGGTCTGCACAGCAGTCTTGTTGATTTTTGGCGAAAAACTTGTAAACTCTAATCTAACTCTTGAATACTACTAAAAGCACTAATCTAACCACAAGAACACCATCTAATCATTACAGATTAATGCAAGCTTATAAAGAGCTTTTAGGCAGCCTTTGCTTATCAAATTTTTGCACTATTGATCAAAACCTCAATTCACTACAAAACTCATTATCCACTAATCTCAATAGCAACAACAACTCCAACTTTGATCAATCAAAACTCACACAAATTACCAATGAACAGTAACAGATTTGTGAGCTAAAAATTAGACCCTATAGAACTTATTTTAACCAACTGAATGCATTATAACAACTAACAACAAACTAAAATAAGCTTAAACTATTACTAATCTATGATTACCTATTCAAATTAACAACTAATAAGCAAAGAACATCAATCAAACAATAATAAATCTAATGTAAACTAACTGATGCAGAAAATGAATTGGAACTTACAAGGCACTTCTCCCTCAGCAAGAACAGAGGGAGTTCACTAAGCTTGCCTGTCTTTAGACAGGCTAGAGGCTTCCATTTCTCCTCCTAGACCATCACTCCAATTAGCTTTCATCATTGAACAAGTAACAGTTGACCACAGTTGACTTTTTTGGATTTTTGATTTTATGACAGGATTTGATCTAATATTCACTTACAATAAGCTAGTAAGCTTACATAAGCTAGATCTAAGTGAGAAACAGCTTATTGAAGCTGTGTGAAAACATTTTTTTTTTTTTTTTTTTTTTTTTAAAGTATTTTTTTCAATGTTTTTGGACTTTTAAAGATGAAATTAGCAAAGTATGAGTTAAAAGGGTGAAATCAGCTAGAAATGAGTTTAATAAGCTACTGAGAACATTAATAAGCTAATATGAAACATAAAACTTAAAGAGACACGAATTGATAAGAAACGTAAACTAAAATTTCATTAATAACTTTGAAAATTACAACTGAAAATATAGAAATTACAACTAAGAAAACAATTTAGCAGCCTAACCTTACACTAAAAACTAACTATCCAATTACATGAATTACACCACTATTTATAGACATGGGAAGAACCTTCTAGCATCAGCCAAGCTGGCAATCCGTGTGCTCATGAGCTCATCTCCACCCTTAGATCAATTCCTTGCCCTCCAATCTTCAATTCCAAGCCGTAGGATCAAATCTCTGAGGTGTTTGGACCAATAAGAGCATGCCATGTGTCCATTCGTGTGTTTCCTGTGCTACTCTGACACTCTGGCATCCAATGATTGGACTTAATTGCCCTTAATCTCGGTGAAAACGTACGGGGTAAATTTAGGGTTTATGAGGAATAGTAAAATTCTGGGAAGCAGGTGAAAAGGGGCGCGGGCTTGGGGTTGGATTTTTATTATTTGTTTGACTTGGGGGTAATAAGGGGGTTGACCGGGTTTGTTCTTTGGGTCGGGTATGGGTTAGTGATGGATGGGTTGGGTTTGTTTTGGACCGGGCTTGGACTAAGTGAATGGGTTGAGTTGTTTATTAGGTGGGTTGGGTGGATTGGTTTATAAAACCGGGTTTAGAAGTAGTTTAAGAATTTAAGGTTTAAAGTTTTAAACTTAGGGATTTATTGTGTAATTGCTGAAAATTTGGGGACTGAACTTGTTAATTTTCCAAAAATGATCTAAGGGTGATTTTTGACTTTTGGCCAAACATGTCTTTCCCGGCATCGGCTTTGAGTCCTTTCCACATCTCGTGCTCGGTTTTTCCCGGTTTTGACTTTATTTTATCCCTTTTTCTTCGATATCCTTGCCTGCATATATAAAACACAAAAACACAATATCTTTTGGCATTTTGGTTAGTTTTTGGTCTTATTGGGTCCGGTTTTGGTCAAGAAAAGGTATGTGTTTAAGCACATACCACCTGCAGACACATACTCTGCCTCTGTTGTTGAGATTGCGAGGGCAGTTTGTTTCTTAGCGAACCATGATGTGAGACAATATCCTACAAAAGTACAGATACCGCTAGTACTTTTCCTATCAACATAGTCACCAGCATGATCTGAGTCGGTATACACTATGGTTTGTACACCCGTTCCTTTGGGATACCATAATCCTAAGTGTGCAGTACCTTTGATGTACCTAAATATCCGTTTAACGGCTTCAAGATGGGAGATTTTTGGATCTTCTTGAAAACGTGCACATAGACAAACACTAAACATAATGTCAGGCCTACTAGCCGTAAGATAGAGTAAACTACCAATCATTCCTCTATATTTAGTGCTATCTACGGATTCATTTTCTTCATCCTTAGTGAGTTTGGTTTCGGAGGACATGGGTGTTCTCATGGGTTTGAGTCTTCAAGACCAAACTTCTTAAGCATATCTTTGATATACTTTGATTGGTTGAAGAATATCCCATCTTCTAATTGTTTAATTTGGAGACCTAAGAAAAAGTTTAGTTCCCCCATCATACTCATTTCAAACTCGTCATGCATGATTTTTGAGAAATCGTCGCATAAGTCTTGAAAAGTTGACCCGAATATAATGTTATCCACATATATCTGGACTATGATAATATGTGATCCCTTTTTCTTGGTGAAGAGAGTGTTAATACAAGTAGCGTCTCAAAAACGTTATTTATATTCTTTGATCTTTCATTAGTTTTGTTAATGACAAATAAAAGGAATATCTTTTAGCAAATAATAAATACTAGCTTAAGTCTCTTAAGTACATATTTTACACTTCACATATTAACTAAGAATTACAAGTTTAGTAACTTGTTTCCTTAAAAGGAAACTTTAATTCTAAAACCATTCCATGACATCATTGCATGCATCACATACAATATCTTTGATATATCTTGGTTAGATTTGCAAGATACATAGTTGACATTTAAAGATCTTGGATGATTTGGTAAGATACAACTAAGATATGGTAAGAGACAACTAAACCTTAGCTGTCACGTCCCACGGATCCAAATCCCATAAAGGACGGATCCCTTGTGAGGGATCCGTGGGATCCGTGAGCTGAAGATCAGCTTGCCTATAAATAGGAAGCTGATCATTTGGCTCTCTCATCACTCATATAGCTTTAACACACATATTCATTCAGTACATATCTTACTAACATCATTCATAGTTGCATTTCACTTTGATCTTTCATTTTGTAGAAAGAAGATCAAGCATTCAAGGATCTACAGAACCGTAATCCTTTAGTTGCATTACTGTGTGATATTGTAGTTTGTTTCACACATCATATCTATCATTTGTAATCAGTGAGTGTGGTTAGTGCTTTAGTCCTTAAAGCACAAGGAGTGTAGGGAGTAGTTGTACCCGTGTAAAGAACTCGACATCTAGCTTAGTGTCGGTAAAGTAAATAGGCGACTTCAGGTTGGTTCTACCTTGTGAAAGAACCCGGTGTTTAGCTTAGTACCGGAAAAGGAAGTAAGCGACGTGTAAAGGTTTTCTCCACCTAGGAAAGGAGTTTGTTTCTTAGTGAAAGATAAACTCTCGAGTAGGAAACTCGAGGAGTGGAGTAGGGCAAGGAAGAGAGTCCTTGTAGCCGAACCACTATAAACAACAGTGTCGTGTGGTTTGATCTTTCCTCTCTTTATCTTTTACTTACATTGTGTGATTATTTATTTGTGATTGTTTCCTTTGAAACTAACATATAGTAACAAAGCAAATAAAACATTAAAACGGTAAAAACTATTCAACCCCCCTTCTAGTTTTCCACAATTGGCATCAAGAGCTACGTTACTTAAGATCTTTAAAATATATTGTATTTTAAAACTTAAAACGATCCATGGATTTTGAAAACTTTAAAGAAGGGCAATCTATGCAGAGACCACCTCTATTTGAACCAAATTGTTTTATTTATTGGAAAAATCGCTTTGAGACTTATGTAAAGTCAAAGGACATAGATCTATGGTATATTATAGTTGATGGTGATTACAAACCTATTAGTAATAATATTTCGGGTGGTCGGGATGAAGGAGCTTCTCTTACTCGTCACAGTGATGAGCAAAAGAAACTAATTGCCAAAAATAATGAAGCCAAAATGATGCTTTATAATGCCTTACCTAAGAAAGAATATGAAAGAGTTTTTATGTGTAAAACAGCTAAAGATATTTGGCAATCTCTTATTATCACACATCAAGGGAACTCACAAGTAAAAGATAACAAAATTGATCTTCTTGTCCAACAATACGAACAATTTGTTATCTCTGAAGATGAGACCATTGATAGTGCGTTTGCTAAGTTCAATACTATTATTACATCACTTAAAGCACTTGATGAATCTTTTTCTAGTAAGAATTTTGTCAGGAAATTTCTAAGAGCACTCCATCCGTAATGGAGAGCAAAGGTGACAGCTATTGAAGAATCTAAAGATCTCTCAAGCATGACACTGGATGAGCTCATAGGAAACCTTAAAGTTCACGAAATGATTATGGAAAAAGATTCGGAAATTGTCAAAGGCAAAAAGGAGAAGATTAAGTCTATTGCCTTGAAAGCCAAAGTCGAGTCAAGTGATGATGATGAGTCTTGTTCAAACAGTGATGATGAAGAGTATGCCATGGCCGTGAGGGATTTTAAGAAATTCTTCAGGAGACGAGGAAAGTTTGTAAAACCACCTCGTGATGAAAAGAAATCCTCTCGGAAAGATCGTGACGATAAGAAAGGTAAGGTTGATAGTAAATGCTATAGGTGTGGTGACTCCAGTCACTTAATAGGAGAATGTCCAAAGCCTCCAAAGACCAAGTCTCAAAGAGCCTTCTTTATTGGAGCTTGGAGCGATAGTGAAGGAGATGATGATGATGAGCCTAAGAACAACGAAATGGCACTTATGGCTAATGACACAGAAGAGGTACATTCTGATTCATACTCCTCTATAGATGATGAAACCTTAGAAGTTGAATATAACAAACTGTGTGACGTTACTTTAAAAATCATAAACAAAAACAAGTTTTTGAAAACAAAGACATCACTTTTAGAAAATGAAGTATTTTGGCTTAAAGAAAAAGCAATACGAATTGAAAAAGGTAAAGATAGTAAAGAAACGTGTGTGTCTTGTCAAGAACTAAAACTTGAATTAGAAACCTTAAGAACCACACAGGAAGATTTAATCAAACAAAATTCAAAGTTTAAAAGGTTTGATAAAAACATAAGTTGTGCAGATGAAATAATGAAAATGCAAAAGCTACCTCATGATAAAACAGGACTAGGCTTTATGAAACTAGGAACCTTAAGTGATTATAAGGAACAGACTGTGAATAAAACTGATTCAACCAAGTTGGACACTCACGGATCCGACGGATCCAAAAATTTGGATCCGCCAAGTGTATCCAAAGGATCCGCGAGTACAGAAGTTGAACAGAAGGTTCACAAAGTCGACCGTTCCGAGTTTGTTAAAGTTACTAAGAAACCTAACAGTAGTATAACCAATAATAAACATAAACCAGCAGTATCTTTAGGAAGAGGACAAGCTAGAAATGAATATAGAGTTAAAACAGATCAACAGAGACCTCAAATGAGTTTTCCCAAACACCCCTTTCCAAAGAGTATAGTTAATCCACAACATACTTATCAAAATAATTGGAACCAAAACATACCTAGAAACTTTCATGGTCCTAGTTATATGTCATGGAACAATTGTCCACCATTTACATACATAAACCATGATAATGTCATGTTTAACCCAAACGGACCCATGAGATATTGGGGACCAAATGCTTGAGTCTTTTATTAACTTAGGTATGCTTGAAAGTTGATCTTGAACCTGATGAGTGGATCAAAGATAGTGGGTGCTCAAGACACATGACGGGAAACAAAAATCTTTTCTCAACCTATCAAGGGTATGACGGAGGTAATGTCACATTCGGTAGCAAGCTTAAAAGTAAAATCATCGGAAAAGGTACAATCTCTCATGACTCTCTATCTATTGATGATGTTGCTCATGTAGATAATTTAGGATTTAATTTACTTAGTATAAGTCAATTGTGCCGCAAAAAGTATAATGTCCTTTTCAGTGAAAATGGAAGTAAAATACTTAAAGATGGCATAACCGTAGGAAAAGGTGTTTTGAAGAATAATGTCTATGTTATGAAATTAGATAAAACACCTAAAGATAAGTTATGTCTTACCTCCTTGGACGAAAACTCAACTCTATGGCATCGACGCTTAGGTCATGCTAATATGAGGCTTATTCAATCTTTGTCATCCAAAGAACTCGTTAGGAACCTACCCAAGTTGAAATATGACCAACACTTTTGTGATGCTTGCAAAATTGGGAAACAAGTACATAATAGCCATAAGGCTAAAAACATGGTATCTACATCTAGATGCCTAGAATTATTACATATGAATTTGTTTGGCCCGTCGGCTATACAAAGTTATGGAGGAAATTTTTACACTTTAGTTATAGTAGATGATTACTCTAGATATACATTGACAAAGTTTTTGAAAACTAAAAATGAGGCATTCGACAAATTTGAAATTCTAAGCAAGAAAATTCAAAATCAAATAGGAAATAATATAGTATCCATTAGAACTGACCATGGTCGAGAATTTGACAATGAAATTCAATTTGGAAATTTTTGTGATAGTAATGGAATAACTCATAATTTCTCGGCTCCTCGTACACCTCAATCTAATGGTGTAGTAGAACGTAAAAATAAAACAATTCAAGAAATGAGTAGAACTATGTTAAATGAACAAAATATACCACAAAAGTTTTGGTGTCACGCTGTAGATACTTCTACCTATATCCTAAATAGAGTTTTAATTAGACAATTTTTAAATAAAACTCCTTATGAAATTTATCGAGGCAAAAAGCCTACATTAGGATATTTTAGAGTTTTTGGAAGCAAGTGCTTCATTTTAAACACAAAAGATTATCTCACTAAGTTCGACCCAAAGTCGTATGAAGGTGTATTTCTTGGGTATTCACAAAACAGTAAAGCATACATTGTATTAAACAAGGAAACATCAAGAGTCGAGGAATCGTTGAACGTAACATTCAACGAAAGTCCACCTCCCTCTAAGACATCACCTTTGGTAGATGATGACTTAGTTGAAAGTCAAATGGTTAATGATATAGAAAACATTGAAAATGACAATGAACCCGTAAAAGGAGAAATAGTCAATATTAAAGAAACTAAAAGTCATCCATTAGAAAATGTCATAGGAAAACTTAATGAAAGAACATTAAGATCCAAAGCTCAAAATGAAAGTAATTATTTTTGTTTTATTTCAACCATTGAACCTAAAAATATAGACGAGGCAATAAAAGATGAATCTTGGGTAATTGCTATGCAAGAAGAACTTAATCAATTTATTAGAAATGATGTTTGGACATTGGTCCCTCCACCTAAAAACCAAACCATAATAGGCACCAAATGGGTCTTTAGAAATAAAATGGATGAAAAGGGTATTATATCTAGAAATAAAGCTAGGCTAGTAGCTCAAGGTTACAATCAACAAGAAGGTATTGATTACGATGAAACCTTTGCACCCGTAGCTAGACTTGAGTCTATTAGAATATTACTTGCATATGCATGTGCACATGATTTTAAGTTATTTCAAATGGATGTCAAAAGTGCTTTCTTAAATGGTCTTATTAATGAAGAAGTATATGTTGCACAACCTCCCGGCTTTGCCGACTTTGAAAAACCAAATTATGTTTTCAAACTTAAGAAAGCTTTATTCGGACTTAAGCAAGCACCAAAGGCTTGGTATGATCGACTTAAGACTTTCCTAGTTGACCATAAGTATACCATGGGCCTAGTAGACAATACTCTCTTCACCAAGAAAAAGGGATCACATATTATCATAGTCCAAATATATGTGGATGACATTATATTCGGTTCAACTTGTCAAGAGTTATGCGACGATTTCTCAAAAATCATGCATGACGAGTTTGAAATGAGTATGATGGGGGAACTAAACTTTTTCTTAGGTCTCCAAATTAAACAATTAGAAGATGGGATATTCTTCAACCAATCAAAGTATATCAAAGATATGCTTAAGAAGTTTGGTCTTGAAGACTCAAAACCCATGAGAACACCCATGTCCTCCGAAACCAAACTTACTAAGGATGAAGAAAATGAATCCGTAGATAGCACTAAATATAGAGGAATGATTGGTAGTTTACTCTATCTTACGGCTAGTAGGCCTGACATTATGTTTAGTGTTTGTCTATGTGCACGTTTTCAAGAAGATCCAAAAACGTCCCATCTTGAAGCCGTTAAAAGAATATTTAGGTACATCAAAGGTACTACACACTTAGGATTATGGTATCCCAAAGGAACGGGTGTAGAAACCATAGTGTATACTGACTCAGATCATGCAGGTGACTATGTTGATAGGAAAAGTACTAGCGGTATTTGTACTTTTGTAGGATATTGTCTAACATCATGGTTCGCTAAGAAACAAACTGCCCTCGCAATCTCAACAACAGAGGCAGAGTATGTGTCTGCAGGAAAGGCGTGTCAACAAGCACTATGGATGAAACAAGCTCTCTTCGACTATGGAATTGAACTCAACAACATTCCCATTCTTTGCGACAACAAAGGTGCTATCGATCTAAGCAAAAATCCAGTCCAACACGCTAGAACCAAACATATTGAAATACGCCATCACTTCCTTCGCGACAATGTACAGAAGGGAATAATCTCAATTGAGAAAGTTTCCTCAGAGGATAACATTGCCGATATTCTCACTAAACCACTTAAACGAGAACCTTTCAATTATCTTAGACTTGGATTAGGATTAATGGAACCTAGTGATTAGGAGAAACATTAGTGTAAACATTAGTTTAGCCACACACGACACCAAACCAAAACATGTGTTCTGATCCGCGGATCCAATCGACAACAAAGACGGATCCTTTGTTTGGGATCCGCCGGATCCGTCGCATGCTATGTGCAGTTTATTATTTAATAAACAAGAACAACTACTATTCATTCCTCACTCCAAAACATATCACCTTACTACATTCGACACACACTTAATCTCCATCACATTTTAGACCATTTTCTTCCACAAATCTGTGCTTCTAACATCACTGTAAGTATTCTTATCATATTTATACTCCTGATCTGCGTCTAGGATTTCCATTTCATGCACAAAACCAAAACTTGGGGTATATGCATAATTCTTGAAAAATCATGAAGCATATTTATTGCATTATACTTAAAAACATGTTTTTCTTAGTTAGGAATTGCATCTCATAGCACATTGTCTTAATTTAACAAAAACCCCATGAAAATTTTTCACTAAAATCTTCTAACGACTAGGTAAAATGATTTTTTCTTACATTGTTCATACAAATGCAAAAACGTTATATTTTAGACTTCACTTGCATAATGTCTCTTGAATGCTAAAGGGAATACATAACTAATATGTATTTTCGGGTACATTCAACCGTAGCTACATTGAAATAGGAGCGTTTGGGTTATCTCTTGTTTATAAACAAAATTTGCATAAACTAATTTTTCTTGCATCAAAAGGAGTCGAGATAACCGCACCTCCACATTGTCCCCATGTAGGCACACACTAGGAATTTTACACTTCATTTGATCATTTTAACTAAAACTATGTAACTTTTGTACTTAGGAAAATCATGCCTCCCGCAACCAACTACGATCACAAGAAAACCGTTAACTACTTACCCAAAGTCGACAAAACCAAAGGTCTAACCAATGCCCAAATCGAAATTTTCAAAGCCTTAGAGAAAAAGTATGTCCATGAGGGTAGAGCCGTAGATTCATCATTCTATGAAGGAACTCAACTTAGGGAACAATTAGCCACAATTCGATTTGATTCTCTTTTAGACATAGATGAACCAATCATTCCTAGGTTCATACTTGAGTTCTATGCTAGTGTAGGTCTTAGTTCGAGTGATGAAGGTTACTTAAGTCTTCATTTTACTCTAAATGGAAATCTTGTCAACATCCCTCTTGATCAATTTGGTGAGGTCTTAGGAATTCCAATCCAAGGGACATATATTTACTCGGACAAATGGTCCTTAACAATCTTAGACTCCAATCTCGATAGGACGGCACCATATGCCACTCCTCTCAAATCAAAAGAAGTGATTAGGGAACATCTCTTCATTCCTAAGAACAACCCCACAAGAATGTTTTGTGGTCGTGAAGTTGCTAGAGATCCATTTGCAATGGAGCTTAATGAACTCAAACCCGAGTTCAAGAAGATGGAGGATGTATTAAGGGCTAATGTGATGTGCACCATAGGAAACCGTGATCATATCAATGCTTGTTTATGTCACATGATGTACAACATCTCTACTCATCAACCCTTCAATCTTGCTTATTATGTTGCCAAAAGAATGTGTGACATTCCGGTTCAAAGCAAGATTGCAATGCCTTATGGTATGCTCTTAACCCGACTTTATAGAGCCTTTGCACCCGCTCGTCCAAACCATTTAGGCTTTGTTCCGGATTACAACGAAATTGAACATACCTTCGTTCCTTTGAGCGACTTTAGGGTTAGTGTTGATAAGTTCAAACGTCCTCGTGTACCAACATCATCCTCATCATCTTCAATGAGTGAAGATGATGGTATGCCAAATTCTAGGATTCCTCCACCCGAGTACTTGAGCCATCTTCCTCCAATTCAACATGAATCCGCTGAATATCGAAACATCAAAGGAATGGTGAAGAATCTGGGTCGTTGGATGATGAAATTACACAAGGGGATGAAGAAGTTGAAGAAGAAGCTGAGTTGATGGAGTGTTTGGTTTTAAACAATGTTGGATATTGTGTTGTTAAATTTCTATGTGTCTAGAATTTATCTGATAATACTTGTTGTGTATGTGTAATAACTAACACTTGCAGGTGGATAACCATCATGGTTATTAATTTTCTGGGTTATAGCCAGTGTTTGGCATAACACCTAAAACGGTAAGTTTCTAAGTACGGATTAAACTATGTGCAATCATGTGTTAATGTTACAATATTTAGTTGTTTTGCTATACATATTAGATGCTAAATAAGGTCTAGGTGAATTTTCGGGTTTTCGTCGAAAAACAAAAAATATGACATATGTTCTGTTTAGTTTTTAAGTTTTAGGCATACGGATCCGGCGGATCCCAAAACAGGGTTCCGCCAAGGCTTATCGTTGGCTCCGCCATCCGCCATCCTGCGGATTTGGCGGATCGCTAAACATGGTTCCGCATTTGCAACCACTTGGATCCGCATGTTTCCCAGTAAAATTATAAAACTTTTTTGACTTATCCCGATTCTTAAATCTTTAATGTTTAGTATCACTTAGGATTCATTCACTGATCACAATTCCTCTTAGAATCATTTAGGAATTCTTAGAAACTTAGGAACAAAAATTCCCACCAAAATTTAAATTTTTAAATTTTAGGTGTGAGTTACCAAACAGATACAAAGAAGGAACCCTTTTTAGGGATCCGTCAAATCCGTGGAAATATCAAATCATCAGACTTTCCACTATCTTCTTGTATTAACTGCAAATCCACAACATATTACTCAACCAAAGCTCAATGGATTGACTTCCTTGATATGACATGCACAAATTTTTGTTCCAAATCATTAGTAACCAACATTCTCTATTGGATTCACATCAAATCCAAACACACAGACTCACAAATCTTCTGTCTATAAATTAGCACTTTAGGATCATCCTTTCACACAACAACCATTTCCTCTCCTGTACATCTTAGCTATTGATGAAGCGAAAAGTGTACCGCTTTTAAGGGGTCATTTAAGCCTTAAATCGTATTTATTTGATCAAATATTGCCCTAAATCGTTCCTTTTGTCATTTTAGGTACTTTTGAGGAGAAATCTGGAAAAGGAGGCATTTTGGACGTTTTTGGAGCATTAAAGTGAAAGAAACGGCAAAGTCTCAAAAATCGGCTAAAAGTTACTCTTGACGGCGTCAGACTTTACTCTGGACGGCGTCATGCCTTGGCAAGAAAAGTTGGACGTGAAATTTACTCATGACGGGCCAGTGAAAATAGCATGTGAATTCTGACGGCGTCACGCTTTAACTTGATCAAGGGCGTCACGGCTTAAATCATAAGGGGACGGCGTCACGTTCATGGTTCGACGGCGTCAAGCCTTGATAAGCCAGAATGGATTTTTAAAGAGCTAAAGAGGGACGGCGTCAAGATGGTCATCCGGGAACCCTAAAAGCGGCGAGGTGACGGCGTCACACTCCATAAGGTGACGCCGTCAGATCCAAAAATCTATATATAGTTTTCTAATTTTTTGTCATTGGAGAGAGCTTAGTGTGTGGAATTTTGGGAGAAAACCCTAAGACGATTTTAGCTACTTTTTCAGGGCTTTTTGCCTTGAGATCTTCCATGTTTCATTGAAAGATAAGTTATCAATTAATCATTCAATATGTCTATGTGTTGTTTGATTCTATCTTATTCTTGTCTTTTGTTTAACATGTTAGGCTAATTTTATCTTGTGTTTGCTTAGATCTAATGAAACCTAGCTATTGATTATTGGTTGTTAGTGTGTTATTAGTTGTATTGGATGATTGTTTATCTATGTTAGGCTTAAGAAAACTGGCTAACTTCCTATTCGGTAACTTGCTTGAACGTCTTAAGAAACATGAACCAAACGCGTACTAAAGGTTTTTATGGTTGTATTTAATGCACAAGCGAATTCTAGTGATCCCATGTTAGGAGCTTCCTAGCCGGCTCGACATAGGAGTGAAGTAGGAGCTTGTAGAGTTGGGGAAGTAAGTACGCCACCCCACGAATGGTATTAAGGAATACACCCGTCATCCACGCAACTAATACACACTAATTAACCGGTAAAAGATAGTTAGGGAGTAAGGAAATCTAAGTAAACACATTTCTCTACACATAAGTTTCTCACCACATTTTATTTTCAGTTATTTATTTTATTTGCATTCGTAGTAATTTGGGTTAGTTGACTAGCAACTAATTCCGCCCACTCTTTCAAAACCGAGATTTTACTTGCTTTCATAAAAATATAAAACATAAAAAAGAATCTTCCTCAATCCTTAGACCTAATTAGAGTAGCCTTTCACACCTAACGAACACTATTCCCTGTGGAGAACGATCAATCCCCCGTACTTACCACTACACTATACTACATCGGTCAGGTACACTGCCTGGTGGGGTTGTAAGCCTCTTGAGATCCCTCGAGAGGTAAAACCTGTTGTAAGGTTACAAAACCACGCAATCAAGTTTTTGGCGCCGTTGCCGGGGAATAGTTATTGTTTAGGTTGAATTTTTATTTTATTAGGTCTACTCACTAGATTCCTTTCTAGTGAGATTTTTATTTTATTTTTATAGGTCTTCTTTAGTCTATCTTATTTCTTTGATTGTTTGTTCGTAATTTCCATTGACTCTTCCGTTCACCATTATGGAGAACGCGAATCCACCATACCACCAACCACGTAATTCACCCACTCCATATGACATCTTGATGTTTAAACAACATAAAGATGAACCTCTCTATGATGCATGGACTCGTTTTAAATATTTACTCCAAAAAGTCCCTCATCATAACTTCGATTTTTGGTCCCTAACTCAAATCTTTTACAATCATGTCGACCGACATGCCCAAAGGGACATTTACCATATTGCCGGCAGGGATATTAGGGAATTAAGTGATGAGAAAGCATGGGAAGCTATTGAGAATTGTGCCCAATATTATTATATGATAGACAACCCAACAAACATTAATACAAGTCAATTGACCACAAATTTCAAGGATCATGAAACAAGTTTGTTTGGGGATGAGGGTAGAGTTGAGCCACCTAGCTGCATGTCATGGTTAGGCACTACCATAATACAGGGTGAACACTTAGGTTATCTTGATGTGATGGAGGATCTAGCCGAGCATGATCACATTGATCAAAAAGACCTAGGTTTTATGATCGATGACGATGAATCTCAAGAAACACATGATGAATCTTTTGGGCAATTTGAATATAGCAGTCAGAATATTCAGGATGATCCTTATGATTCGGACATTGAAGTTGAGATGCCTAGAGAAGCACTTGAGATACTTGGTAAAATGTTAGGGTTAGATCCTACTAAAACACATGATGAGGATATAGGTGATCTTGACATAAGGAATGATGAGGTAAGTAACATAAGCCCACCAAGTACCCCACAAAACCCACCATCATTTGAGGCACCCACACCACCCGTGACTTACCCGGAAGAAGTAGAAGAGACTTTAGGAATCCCGATGGAGGTAGAACCTTTGAACCAAACACAACTAGAGGATATAGGTTTGAATTCTTATAGTGATCACAACCTTACTCTTAGTTCTAGGGGATTTCCTATTTTTGATGAACCGGAGCCTCAACCAAAACCGTTACCTAATCTTCCATCTTTAGATGTGAACTTAGGAATTGAATTAGGTCCCGACCCACCCATCAAACCATATAGTCCAGGTAGTTTTATGTTGAAGGTAGTAGACTCTAAGCCATGTGGAGTGGAAGCTAATATAGGAGTGAACCATGACCTTACATACTTACATCACCCATTCATGATTGATCACAAGAAACATTATGGGTTTAAACCGGGTTTATTAGGTCAAGATGGATTCCCAACTAGGAATCTCTCAAAGTTGATAGAAGATGATCCCTTTTTAGGAGAAAACTTTAATTCACCCATTGACCAAAGTGAATTAGGTAAGGTTATGATGAAAGGAGCACACCCCTTTGAGTATATAATTCACCCGTCACTCTTTCCTCACGTGGCATATTTCCACCCTAAGGGTGTGTATCGCTACTATCACCCGCACTTAATCCTAAGTGTAGGAAAAACCTCTCCTATTTCCGTTAAATAAGGGTAGAGTCAGGCTCGTGACTCGAACAAAAACAAGCGCTTCTTGGGAGGCAACCCAAGCTTTATTTGCTTTGTTTGTTTATTTATTTGTTAGTTTGATTTTATTTGCTTCCGTATGTGTGTTTAATTTTTATTCTTATTGATTCATGTTCAAAACTAAATTGTGAAAATGCTTTATTTTGTTTTTAACTTCGTCTTAACTACATATAAAGGTATTTTGCAAAAGGTAAGTGTAAGGGAAATCTAAATCGGTTTATTAGAACACAAATTAACATGAATCGTAATAATAATAAATTAACATACATATATTAGTGTGTGTTTGAGTCAAATGCTTGTATCGAGTCATAATGATGTTTTGCAGGATTTCCAGGAAGTAAGGTAAAGGTTTTTCCAGAAATTTTCCGGAAACTTAAAATGAAAATTTTTGTCAGGTCATTTCTGACGGCGTCAAGGTTTATAACCTGACGGCGTCAGATTTAATTTTCAGAAATTTTTGAAAGTTTTGTTTTTAAAAAAGTTTTTATTAAAATCTCCAACTTATAATCTCCAGGAATCTGCAAAATTATCATTCCACAAGCATTATATCCTTATATATAGATTTTTTCCCGCCGATGTTATGCAGGTTTTCGTGTTTGTTTTCTCAGGTTTAACAGGTTATTTTGGACAAGGAGATGTTTTTGGATCAAGCTTGTGGCGATGCATTAGTCATGGAGCTTCTACATTACTTTGGAGGAAGATTTAACCGTGTAATTTCATTATCCACCGAGCGAATCAGGGGAGTATTTGATTTCATTCTTTTACCTTATTTACTTTTACATCTTGTTATTTGAACATTGGGGACAATGTTCATCTTAAGTGTAAGGGAGGGTAAAAGTACGATTTTAGAGAATACAATTGCGCTTGATTTTTGTTTGTTTAATAGTAGATGTGTAATAAAACTGAGAGAAATACTTGTTAAGGCAATTTTAGTGCCAAATTTAAAATTTTTTACAACATTTAGGAGTGAAACTTTGATCTTAATGAGCATCTCACGGATAGGAGTTATATGACTAGCACAAAAACCGTACCACTAAAAAAAATTTCCACCCCCAAATATGTGAGGTTCGCCCCTAGAATTGGTAGGAAAAGCATTTATGCTATGATGTGTGTACCGGTAGCACTTAGATTCTAGAACTTGCGTTAGGACCATTCCGAGGCCACAAGTGAGACTACATTCGTGTAGTTAGATTTACTACATGATAAGAGGCATTAGGATTAACCCATTGTTTTACACCTGTGTTTTTGTTATAATTACTTTGGCTACATTGGTCAAGTAATTCCCCCACACCCTTTGCGTTGTACTCATTTTTAGTACACGATACCCCTAGTACACCCCTCAGAGCCTATCTTTTCGTTTCGACCTTTAAGCATCTTACTTAAGGGAAGAATTTTTTACACCCCACTAAAATGTACACCCAAATCGCCTTAGCCTACCTTGTATGCACTCATTTTTAGTGCATTATTGTTACAACATTTGTTTAAACCCAAGTTAATTATCTAGTTGATTACATGGTTGCTAAGTCGAGTCATATCCTTGTACATATTGTTTTGGGACGATTGAGACTCATGGGTAAAGTACTAGTGTAATGGAGTAATGGGGAAGAACATCATTTATTACCCCCATATGTGCTAAATATTTTAAAAGTACTCCAAGTTTTTCAATTATCTTAATTCGAGTCATTAGAATAGTTATTTGTAAAGTTATGTAAAAGTTCAAGTGTAAGGGGAATGCAACGGCCCTATGATGTATTATTTTGGATGGTAGGGCATAAGTGTATGCAAAAAAAAAAAAAAAAAAAAAAAAAAAAAAAAAAAAAAATGGAAAAAATCAAGAAAAATACAAAAAAAAATGAGAAAAAGAAAAATAGAAAAAACATACGGACTACCATCCCGTTTCATTTTATGTTTGTTTTATATTTTTGTTATTTTGTTATTTCATTTCTAGCTTAAGATCGAGTCTAGTCTTGGCTTAGCAACATTGTATAGTACATGTAATTGATCAAGATCTTTAACTCGCCACCAGTAAAATATCCTTTATCCAACAAAACCGTGTTTTCCTTTTCCCTACACCTAACGTTATAACCCATTTAAAAGCCCTCTTTGATAGTTTATCTTAGGTGCTTACGCCTAGTGGAGGAGGTTTTCGATCCTTTCCCAAGCCTATGGTAATCTATTTGCTATGACAGGTAGTGAGAGATATTATCCGTTTTCATTTATGAGATTTATTTTGATGACACTTGAGAGATGTGAGTATCTAAACACTACTTGTGAGGTGCTAGTATGTAATCTCCGTGCTTATTATGATTGAAGTAGAACGAATATTTGTTGTAATTACTTTTATGTTTGCGTTAAATGACCCCTAACTTGTATTTTGATTAGAGTAAAAGCACATTTGCTTGAGGACAAGCAAATCTCAAGTGTAAGGGTATTTGATGAAGCGAAAAGTGTACCGCTTTTAAGGGGTCATTTAAGCCTTAAATCGTATTTATTTGATCAAATATTGCCCTAAATCGTTCCTTTTGTCATTTTAGGTACTTTTGAGGAGAAATCTGGAAAAGGAGGCATTTTGGACGTTTTTGGAGCATTAAAGTGAAAGAAACGGCAAAGTCTCAAAAATCGGCTAAAAGTTACTCTTGACGGCGTCAGACTTTACTCTGGACGGCGTCATGCCTTGGCAAGAAAAGTTGGACGTGAAATTTACTCATGACGGGCCAGTGAAAATAGCATGTGAATTCTGACGACGTCACGCTTTAACTTGATCAAGGGCGTCACGGCTTAAATCATAAGGGGACGGCGTCACGTTCATGGTTCGACGGCGTCAAGCCTTGATAAGCCAGAATGGATTTTTAAAGAGCTAAAGAGGGACGGCGTCAAGATGGTCATCCGGGAACCCTAAAAGCGGCGAGGTGACGGCGTCACACTCCATAAGGTGACGCCGTCAGATCCAAAAATCTATATATAGTTTTCTAATTTTTTGTCATTGGAGAGAGCTTAGTGTGTGGAATTTTGGGAGAAAACCCTAAGACGATTTTAGCTACTTTTTCAGGGCTTTTTGCCTTGAGATCTTCCATGTTTCATTGAAAGATAAGTTATCAATTAATCATTCAATATGTCTATGTGTTGTTTGATTCTATCTTATTCTTGTCTTTTGTTTAACATGTTAGGCTAATTTTATCTTGTGTTTGCTTAGATCTAATGAAACCTAGCTATTGATTATTGGTTGTTAGTGTGTTATTAGTTGTATTGGATGATTGTTTATCTATGTTAGGCTTAAGAAAACTGGCTAACTTCCTATTCGGTAACTTGCTTGAACGTCTTAAGAAACATGAACCAAACGCGTACTAAAGGTTTTTATGGTTGTATTTAATGCACAAGCGAATTCTAGTGATCCCATGTTAGGAGCTTCCTAGCCGGCTCGACATAGGAGTGAAGTAGGAGCTTGTAGAGTTGGGGAAGTAAGTACGCCACCCCACGAATGGTATTAAGGAATACACCCGTCATCCACGCAACTAATACACACTAATTAACCGGTAAAAGATAGTTAGGGAGTAAGGAAATCTAAGTAAACACATTTCTCTACACATAAGTTTCTCACCACATTTTATTTTCAGTTATTTATTTTATTTGCATTCGTAGTAATTTGGGTTAGTTGACTAGCAACTAATTCCGCCCACTCTTTCAAAACCGAGATTTTACTTGCTTTCATAAAAATATAAAAACATAAAAAAGAATCTTCCTCAATCCTTAGACCTAATTAGAGTAGCCTTTCACACCTAACGAACACTATTCCCTGTGGAGAACGATCAATCCCCCGTACTTACCACTACACTATACTACATCGGTCAGGTACACTGCCTGGTGGGGTTGTAAGCCTCTTGAGATCCCTCGAGAGGTAAAACCTGTTGTAAGGTTACAAAACTACGCAATCAGATATCATACTTCACCATGACCAAGTCACACAACTCTTCCACATCTAGAACTTCAAGAAGAACAGCCCGCATTAGTGTTAAACCCTGTTGTTTTATCAACTTAGCAAACTCCTCATCTGAGGAAAATTCTCCTCTCAATATATCATCACCCATTGCTAGTGAAAATTTCCTTACACTCTCCACCCCAACACCATCAAATGTTGTTATACAAACACCACCACCAACCATTACTCCAATAGCCACTACTCCACCACCGGCTCCATCACAGCCTGTTAGATCACCATCACCACCAAAATCACCCAAACTCCAACCCTTGGAATTATTTAGGACTCCTCCTACATCACCACATCTTGATGACTTAGAAGAACTTTCACCAAAATTACCCAATCTTCCACCCATGACCTTTGAAGGTCAACAACCCATGCTTTTTCACCCGGTTTACCCGGATATCCATGGCCCTTTATACCATGATGCACAATCATCCCAACCTCAACAACAACCTCTATCACCCACATCCACTCTAGTTGCCATTGACGAGGCAATGTGGATGAATATGCCTCAAACCCAAGAAGAGATTAGTGAAGAGCTCAACCGTCTCTACACTCTCTCGGGTATGGTTGACCATCGCCTTCATGAAGCAATGGACATTCAAAACATTCTTATGAACTCCCTCCAAACACCACAACAACCATCACCCAACAACAACAACCAACCACCACCACCACCACCACCACAAAACTTGGAGCCTAGTCTTCCTCCTGGTTTTTCAAGTCATGATTGCGCACATTGTGAGAGAACATCTCACTTGGCCCAAAGGACCAACATTTTGGTCCATGAGCTTCAAAATGAGATGAGGTTCATTTTGAACCATGTTCTCGAGCGTCTCAATGCAATCTCTCATCCGCCTCAATAAAAGTGTTGTTAGGAACCTTCTAGGATGATGTTGTAGTTGTCTTTATTTAGGATTTATTTTGTAATGTAACATCATATCATATTTGTGACTTTTGTCACATAATTTTCAATTAATGAATGTGATGTTTTTATGCTTATGAGTGATCAACATATTGCATATTATCATTATCATTGTGAACTAACATTCTTATATATTATACCTTGCTTATGATTACCCTAGGTACATATAATGATCAGACACTTAATTTGACTTTTAAAAGTCAAAACTTATTGAAAGGCTTGTTTAGGAGAATACTTCACAAGCATTCTACTTCTTCATTGAAGTCATTCATTACTAACACTTCATTTGCAGCATATCATACCCTTCATAGTATACGTTGGTACTCGAGAAGTGAGGAGTATACATCAAGGGGGAGCATCTCATAAGCATTTCATATACTAACCGTTTGTTTTGTAGATTCATGCATTATTTCCTTGATTACTCCATCTAGGGGGAGTATAAAACAAGGGGGAGCTTTAAAGTTCTCAAAATCGCATTCCACTACGCTACTCTTTTTGTTTCGACAAAAAGGGGGAGAAAGGAACTAAGTTTGCATCAACTGTGATTCATCACAGTACATACATTTTTTACAAAACTTTTCTTTAATAAACAAACTTAATATATATTTTTAAGAACTCATGTTATATTTATTCTCTTGCTCAAAAATATACCTTATGTTTTGTCATCAACAAAAAGGGGGAGATTGTTAATACAAATAGCGTCTCAAAAACGTTATTTATATTCTTTGATCTTTCATTAGTTTTGTTAATGACAAATAAAAGGAATATCTTTTAGCAAATAATAAATACTAGCTTAAGTCTCTTAAGTACACATTTTACACTTCACATATTAACTAAGAATTACAAGTTTAGTAACTTGTTTCCTTAAAAGGAAACTTTAATTCTAAAACCATTCCATGACATCATTGCATGCATCACATACAATATCTTTGATATATCTTGGTTAGATTTGCAAGATACATAGTTGACATTTGAAGATCTTGGATGATTTGGTAAGATACAACTAAGATATGGTAAGAGACAACTAAACCTTAGCTGTCACGTCCCACGGATCCAAATCCCATAAAGGACGGATCCCTTGTGAGGGATCCGTGGGATTCGTGAGCTGAAGATCAGCTTGCCTATAAATAGGAAGCTGATCATTTGGCTCTCTCATCACTCATATAGCTTTAACACACATATTCATTCAGTACATATCTTACTAACATCATTCATAGTTGCATTTCACTTTGATCTTTCATTTTGTAGAAAGAAGATCAAGCATTCAAGGATCTACAGAACCGTAATCCTTTAGTTGCATTACTGTGTGATATTGTAGTTTGTTTCACACATCATATCTATCATTTGTAATCAGTGAGTGTGGTTAGTGCTTTAGTCCTTAAAGCACAAGGAGTGTAGGGAGTAGTTGTACCCGTGTAAAGAACTCGACATCTAGCTTAGTGTCGGTAAAGTAAATAGGCGACGTCAGGTTGGTTCTACCTTGTGAAAGAACCCGGTGTTTAGCTTAGTACCGGAAAAGGAAGTAAGCGACGTGTAAAGGTTTTCTCCACCTAGGAAAGGAGTTTGTTTCTTAGTGAAAGATAAACTCTCGAGTAGGAAACTTGGGGAGTGGAGTAGGGCAAGGAAGAGAGTCCTTGTAGCCGAACCACTATAAACAACAGTGTCGTGTGGTTTGATCTTTCCTCTCTTTATCTTTTACTTACATTGTGTGATTATTTATTTGTGATTGTTTCCTTTGAAACTAACATATAGTAACAAAGCAAATAAAACATTAAAACGGTAAAAACTATTCAACCCCCATTCTAGTTTTCCACAGAGAGTATTATCTACTAGGCCCATGGTATACTTATGGTCAACTAGGAAGGTCTTAAGTCGATCATACCAAGCCTTTGGTGCTTGCTTAAGTCCGTATAAAGCTTTCTTAAGTTTGAAAACATAATTTGGTTTTTCAAAGTAGGCAAAGCCGGGAGGTTGTGCAACATATACTTCTTCATTTATAAAACCATTTAAGAAAGCACTTTTGACATCCATTTGAAATAACTTAAAATCATGTGCACATGCATATGCAAGTAATATCCTAATAGACTCAAGTCTAGCTACGGGTGCAAAAGTTTCATCGTAATCTATACCTTCTTGTTGATTGTAGCCTTGAGCTACTAGCCTAGCTTTATTTCTAGATACAATACCATTTTCATCCATTTTATTTCTAAAGACCCATTTGGTGCCGATTATGGTTTGGTTTTTAGGTGGAGGGACCAATGTCCAAACATCATTTCTAATAAATTAATTTAGTTCTTCTTGCATAGCAATTACCCAAGATTCATCTTTTATTGCCTCGTCTATATTTTTAGGCTCAACAGTTGAAATAAAACAAAAATAGTTACTTTCATTTTGAGCTTTGGATCTTAATGTTCTTTCATTAAGTTTTCCTATGACGTTTTCTAATGGATGACTTTTAGTTTCTTTAATATTGACTATTTCTCCTTTTACGGGTTCATTGTAATTTTCAATGTTTTCTATATCATTAGCCATTTGACTTTCAACTAAGTCATCATCTACCAAAGGTGATGTCTTTGAGGGAGGTGGACTTTCGTTGAATGTTACGTTCAACGATTCCTCGACTCTTGATGTTTCCTTGTTTAATACTATGTATGCTTTACTGTTTTGTGAGTACCTAAGAAATACACCTTCATACGACTTTGGGTCGAACTTAGTGAGATAATCCTTTGTGTTTAAAATGAAGCACTTGCTTCCAAAAACTCTAAAATATCCTAATGTAGGCTTTTTGCCTCGATAAATTTCATAAGGAGTTTTATTTAAAAATTGTCTAATTAAAACTCTATTTAGGATATATGTGGAAGTATCTACAGCGTGACACCAAAACTTTTGAGGTATGTTTTGTTCATTTAACATAGTTCTACTCATTTCTTGAATTGTTCTATTTTTACGTTCTACTACACCATTAGATTGAGGTGTACGAGGAGCCGAGAAATTATGAGTTATTCCATTATTATCACAAAAATTTTCAAATTGTATTTCATTGTCAAATTCTCGACCATGGTCAGTTCTAATAGATACTATGTTACTTCCTATTTGATTTTGAATTTTCTTGCTTAGAATTTCAAACTTATCGAATGCCTCATTTTTAGTTTTCAAAAATTTTGTCCATGTATATCTAGAGTAATCATCTACTATGACTAAAGTGTAAAAATTTCCTCCATAACTTTGTATAGCCGACGGGCCAAACAAATCCATATGTAATAATTCTAGGCATCTAGATGTAGATACCATGTTTTTAGCCTTATGGCTATTATGTACTTGTTTCCCAATTTTGCAAGCATCACAAAAGTGTTGGTCATATTTCAACTTGGGTAGGTTCCTAACGAGTTCTTTGGATGACAAAGATTGAATAAGCCTCATATTAGCATGACCTAAGCGTCGATGCCATAGAGTTGAGTTTTCGTCCAAGGAGGTAAGACATAACTTATCTTTAGGTGTTTTATCTAATTTCATAACGTAGACATTATTCTTTAAAACACCTTTTCCTACGGTTATGCCATCTTTAAGTATTTTACTTCCATTTTCACTGAAAAGGACGTTATACTTTTTGTGGCATAATTGACTTATACTAAGTAAATTAAATCCTAAATTATCTACATGAGCAACATCATCAATAGATAGAGAGTCATGAGAGATTGTACCTTTTCCGATGATTTTACTTTTAAGCTTGCTACCGAATGTGACATTACCTCCGTCATACACTTGGTAGGTTGAGAAAAGATTTTTGTTTCCCGTCATGTGTCATGAGCACCCACTATCTTTGATCCACTCATCAGGTTCAAGATCAACTTTCAAGCATACCTAAGTTCATAAAAGACTCAAGCATTTGGTCCCCAATATCTCATGGGTCCGTTTGGGTTAAATATGACATTATCATGGTTTATGTTCTGAAATGGTGGACAATTGTTCCACGGCATATAGTTAGGACCATGAAAGTTTCTAGGCATGTTTTGGTTCCAATTATTTTGATAAGTGTGTTGTGGATTAACTATACTCTTTGAAAAGGGGTGTTTGGGAAAACTCATGTGAGGTCTCTGTTGATCCGTTTTAACTCTATATTCATTTCTAGCTTGACCTCTTCCTAAAGATACTGCTGGTTTGTGTTTATTATTGGTTATGTTACTGTTAGGTTTCTTAGTAACTTTAACAAACTCAAAACGGTCGACTTTGTGAACCTTCTGTTCAACTTCTGTACTCGCGGATCCTTTGGATATACCTGGCGGATCCAAATTTTTGGATCCGTCGGATCCGTGAGTGTCCAACTTGGTTGAATCAGTTTTATTCACAGTCTGTTCCTTATGATCACTTAATGTTCCTAGTTTCGTAAAAACCTAGTCCTGTTTTATCATGAGGTAGTTTTTGCATTTTCATTATTTCATCTGCACAACTTATGTTTTTATCAAACCTTTTAAACTTTGAATTTTGTTTGATTAAATCTTCTTGTGTGGTTCTTAAGGTTTCTAGTTCAAGTTTTAATTCTTGACAAGATACACACGTTTCTTTACTATCTTTGCCTTTTTCAATTCGTATTGCTTTTTCTTTAAGCCAAAATACTTCATTTTCTAAAAGTGTTGTCTTTGTTTTCAAAAATTTGTTTTTGTTTATGATTTTTAAAGTGACGTCACACAGTTTGTTATATTCTACTTCTAAGGTTTCATCATCTATAGAGGAGTATGAATCAGAATGTACCTCTTCTGTGTCATTAGCCATAAGAGCAATTTCGTTGTTCATCGGCTCATCATCATCATCTTCTTCACTATCGCTCCAAGCTCCACTAACGAAGGCTCTTTGAGACTTGGTCTTTGGAGGCTTTGGACATTCTCCTATTAAGTGACTGGAGTCACCACACCTATAGCATTTCCTATCAACCTTACCTTTCTTATCGTCACGATCTTTTCGAGAGGATTTCTTTTCATCACGAGGTGGTTTTACAAACTTTCCTCGTCTCCTGAAGAATTTCTTGAAATCCCTCACGGCCATTGCATACTCTTCATCATCACTGTTTGAACAAGATTCATCATCGTCACTTGACTCGGCTTTGGCTTTCAAGGCAATAGACTTAATCTTCTCCTTTTTGCCTTTGACAATTTCCGAGTCTTTTTCCATAATCATTTCGTGAACTTTTAGGTTTCCTATGAGCTCATCCAGTGTCATGCTTGAGAGATCCTTAGATTCTTCAATAGCTGTCACCTTTGCTCTCCATTTCGGATGGAGTGCTCTTAGAAATTTCCTGACAAAATTCTTACTAGAAAAAGATTCATCAAGTGCTTTAAGTGATGTAATAATAGTATTGAACTTAGCAAACGCACTATCAATGGTCTCATCTTCAGAGATAACAAATTGTTCCTATTGTTGAACAAGAAGATCAATTTTGTTATCTTTTACTTGTGAGTTCCCTTGATGTGTGATAATAAGAGATTGCCAAATATCCTTAGCCGTTTTACACATAAAAACTCTTTCATATTCTTTCTTAGGTAAGGCATTATAAAGCATCATTTTGGCTTCATTATTTTTGGCAGTTAGTTTCTTTTGCTCATCACTGTGACGAGTAAGAGAAGCTCCTTCATCCCGACCACCCGAAATATTATTACTAATAGGTTTGTAATCACCATCAACTATTATATACCATAGATCTATATCCTTTGACTTTACATAAGTCTCAAAGCGATTTTTCCAATAAATAAAACAATTTGGTTCAAATAGAGGTGGTCTCTGCATAGATTGTCCTTCTTTAAAGTTTTCAAAATCCATGGATCGTTTTAAGTTTTAAAATACAATATATTTTAAAAATCTTAAGTAACGTAGCTCTGATACCAATTGTGGAAAACTAGAAGGGGGGTTGAATAGTTTTTACCGTTTTTCAAGTTTTATTTGCTTTGTTACTATATGTTAATTCAAAGGAAACAATCACAAATAAATAATCACATAATATAAACAAAAGATAAAGAGAGGAAAGATCAAACCACACATCACTGTTGTTTATAGTGGTTCGGCTACAAGGACTCTCTTCCTTGCCCTACTCCACTCCCCGAGCTTCCAACTCGAGAGTTTATCTTTCACTAAGAAACAAACTCCTTTACTAGGCGGAGAAAACCTTTACACGTCGCTTACTTCCTTTTCCGGTACTAAGCTAAACACCGGGTTTTTTCACAAGGTAGAACCAACCTGACGTCGCCTATTTACTTTACCGACACTAAGCTAGATGTCGAGTTCTTTACAAGGGTACAACCACTCCCTATACTCTTTGTGCTTTAAGGACTAAAGCACTAACCACACTCACTGATTACAAATGATAGATATGATGTGTGAAACAAACTACAATAACACACAGTAATGCAACTAAAGGATTACGGTTCTGTAGATCCTTGAAAGCTTGATCTCTCTTCTACAAAATGAAAGATCAAAGTGAAATGCAACTATGAATGATGTTAGTAAGATATGTACTGAATGAATATGTGTGTTAAGCTATATGAGTGATGAGAAAGCCAAATGATCAGCTTGCTATTTATAGGCAAGCTGATCGTCAGCTCACGGATCCCACGGATCCCTCAGAAGGGATCCGTCCTTCATTGGACTTGGATCCGTCCCTGTTGACAGCTAAGGGATTTGGTGTATCTTTCCAAATCTTCCATATCTTACCAAATCATCCAAGATCCTCAAATGTCAAATATGTAACTTGCAAATCTAAACAAGATATATCAAAGATATTGTATGTGATGTATGCAATGATGTCATGGAATGATTTTAGAATTAAAGTTTCCTTTTAAGGAAACAAGTTACTAAATAAGCAAACTTGTAATTCTTGGTTATTATGTGAAGTGTAAAATGTGTACTTAAGAGACTTAAACTAGTATTTATTATTTGCTAAAAGATATTCCTTTTATTTGTCATTAACAAAACTAAGAAAAGATCAAAGAATATAAATAACGTTTTTGAGACGATATTTGTATTAACAGGTATGTTTTCGGTTTAATTTTGATCTTGCTGTTTGTTTTAGATGTGTAAAATATGGAAATTAAGTAATATATTGTTTTATCACCAAGTGTTCGAGGCATTCTTATGCTGTAGGCATTTAATTAAAGTGTATGGGGAAAATGTTAGTAATAATAGTAAGCCATAGTTTCCTTTTCCAGCTTGCAATAATGGATGCAAGGGTAAGTGAAACACTTCCACAAACAGTACAGCCCAGTTTTTTTTTTTTTTTTTTTTTTTTTTTTTTTTTTTTTTTTTCATAATTTTTTCGACTATCATTGGATCATTTTTCTTTCTTTCACAGCAATGTGTTTGTTGGACCTCTATATACGGAAGTATGAAATCGGATGAAGTCTTTACTCGAGCATGTTCAAAGGTCTGACAGATCTCTATATTAGGAATCAAGTCACACTTTAGAACGTCGGTTTGCCTCTTATCTAACTCTAACCATCTTCAACATTCAAACTTCCCTTTAGTTCATTTTGGTGTTAAGAATGGGTCTGACAGAGCTAAGCGAAAGGTGAAGTTTTTACTTGAGCCTGTTCAAAGGCCTCGACAAGTTCCATTGATGGTATTAATTTATCCTCTTATCAACTAGCTGCTGTAATACCTGAAATTCTATAACATGTAAAAATGACCAAATTGCCCCTGGGAATTTGGAACCTAAATAAAACATATGTAAAGCACAAGATAAATTCCAAACTTCTAGCAATGAACAAGTTATGATCCCAAATATTTTTAACAACTCCATTTAACTTTTATACAAGCCACAAAATTACCAAAATGCCCTTGGGCGCCTAATATAGTTTAAATTCAAATATTATGATTTAAATAAGGTAATTAAATGGAATTAAATGGGAAATTAAAAGAGATAATCAATGCATTAATTCCCTTGACCAAATTTCGAAATTCTTGGCCATTATCTCTCCCCCATTGACCGGCCACTTCCATTTTAAATCAATCACACATTATTTCCTTCAAACCCTAATTAGCCGATAATCACACACACACAAACAATTCTCTCTAGCTTCAATTCGATCCCCAAAAATTCTAAACACAATTTTCCGTGATAAATCAACATCTAAAGAGCCCTAGAAAAATTATTGTGGAGGTGTTCTTCATTCATATCATCTTTGGTGAAATTTTCTTTGTCGCGGCTAAGATAATAGGTATAATTCGTTTCTATTCATTCGACCATAATAAAATTCGTTTCTTATTTTTCTTGTATTCCTCACATCATATGTGACCTGTGAAAATTGGTTTCATGATTTTTAGATCGTTTTTGAAGCCGTGGTGATTTTCGACCCATTTTAGCCATACGCGTATAAAAGAATTCGTACACCTCATTCCACACGTTCAAATCTTGATTTGGTATTTTTCTCAGACCCTATATATGTTATGAACACCAAATAAAATGTAAAAGTCGATCCATGCATGATCTAACAATTATTTGTGAATTTAATCTTAAAAACGTGTATAAACCCTAAATAATTCAATTCGAATTTTTGAGGCTTCATATTTATTTTATTTGGACTCCATATGATCATACTAATCTGGGAAAAATTATATTTCGAATTGTTAAGGCCTAAAATAATTATTCTTGATTTATTTAGTTTTACCGATTTTAAAGAAATTAAAAAGAAAAAGAAATAAAGTGTAATTCGATTTAGGGTTTGGATTGAGGGCTTGTTCTTGGTCATTTAATGAGGATTTAATGATGGTATAATGATTGGTGAATGATTTGTATTTTAGGGTTAGGGTTTTGATTAAATAAAGTGTTATACGATTTGCTAAAAATGTTTTGGGTGAGTTTTGTAATTTTTAAAGCTTAAGGGTTATTTTTAGAACTTATTTTGGAACATGTACCTACTGTATAAAATATAAAAAGAGGGGGGTCTAGTGTCATTTTTGTATTTTAAAGGATTAAAATGTTTCTAGGGTTTAATTAAGGTACGAATTATAAAATAATTAAATGGAGGGACTAAACTTGTAATTTCTGGAAACTTGGGGCTGTTTTGAGTAATTTAATCTATTCAGGGGGTTATGTGTAAATTTGGTGATTTAATGGGTTAATATGTAATTATTAATAATATAAAGTTGAAATTGTATAATAAGGGACTAAATATGCAACTTTGAAAACTAGAGGGACCTATTGTGTAAATTCTGTAAATTTGAGGATACATTCTTATAATATGATAAAATGAGTGACCATTGAGAAACTTTGATAAATTAAGGGTCTAAAGTGTAACTTTTGAAACTAAAGGGGTAAAGTGTAAATTGTGAATTCTTAAGGACCTAATATGTAAATGTGATAAAAGATACCCTAATTCCAAAAATAATGATTTAACTAAGAATGTTGATCCAACGTTCTAGATATGAAAACTTTCTAAAAATGGAAACCTGCTAAAATAGAAAGTTACTTAATATGGAAATGGGATCTTTAGTAATCATGTCTTTACTCCTCTAGGTGTGAAGAGGGAGTAGTCCTGTGCTCTTTAACATCTTATTCAGTGTGATCCTTGTCAAGCAATAAGGTACAGATATTCTGCTTCTTTGATAAGAGGCCTTCATTCTCTCATTATGACTTCGATTATTGAACCACCATGATATTGAACCTTTTATGATTATGAACCCTTGCTCATGAACCCTTATGTATGAACCTTGACCATGAACCTTTGCTTATGAACCTTTACTTATGAACCATGATTATGAACTTATGAAACATGATTATTGACCTATGCAAGTAAACTAAAACATGACCCATGATACTTGGCCTTTACCCTCAGTTTGATACTACGAGCCACTCACTAGGCATGAGGGTTTCATGTCCATGTCAGTCGATGCACCGATGGCATGACTCTAGGGCAGGAGAGTGATGACCTGTCCCGTCCCTGCATGTTATGTTTATGATTCATGTTTACGTAGAGGCAGATTATGGCCACCGGGGGCGTATGGATGCATCCTAGATTTGTTCATGTACATGTTATGTTATGTTATGTTATTCATGGTGACTGATGGTGTGTGCGATACACGTCTTTCACACTCTGGGAGCTAGCTACTCCAACCCATGATTGAGGACACCCCTCATATTTACAAGATACCCATGATGAGGACACCCCTCATATTTACAGGATACTAAGAGGTCTCCCCTCTACATGTTTATGATTATGATTATGCTTATGATTTCATGTTATGGGCTCGTAGTGGATTACTGACTTTCCCTTACCATGCACCTTTGTCCTTTCCCTTATGATACCATGTATTCTTACCATGTATTCATGCTTCCATTCTCATTTACCCATGTTATTTATTCATTATACTACTGCTTGTTACGTTATATCTGTTCACTGAGCTCGAGTAGCTCAGCCGCGTTTTCTTTTCCCGCGGCAGGTTTTAGTTGGAAGCTGGGTAAGAGTGAAGAGACTTTGGACTTAGAAGACTTTGAGTAGAAGCTATTAGAAGAGATGTACTTATGGATTTTATAGACGGCTTTTATTTTCCTTTGTAACCCTTTGTATCGCAAGATTTCATTTGTAACCTTTGAGAACCATTGTATTACTTTTGATTGTATGCTATGTTTATCTGATATGAAACCATGTATTTGTGATATCTCTACCCTTGTCGGGTCGGGGTGTTACAATTTATGGTATCAGAGAACAGGCTGACGACTTGTAATACAATTACCCTGTCCTGTGCGTTTAGGACCACTAAGTTTCCACTGTAGGCGCTCATAAGATAACCTGTAAGAAGTTGCTTAAGGATTTCTGGATATGAACCTAAGTTTTGACCAGTGAGGAATGGGTAGACTATAAGGTATTCAAGTATCATCGTTTCCGCATCACTCTGATTCATGCCTTGCTATGACATTGCTTTGGTTAACCTCTGAGACTGTAGAAGTACTAGGTGGACTAAGACAGGTGATTGCTTACGACTTGAGATAAAGTATGATCATCATGAAGGCATAATTATGTGGTGCTGGTATTATTAACGTGATAATACTTACACCATATAACGTGCCCTCATTGTGACCATAGGATATCTTGGGAAGTACCTAAGAAGTTTAGAACTTGATTTCCGATGGATTATCTGTGATTAGTGAGACCTCAGGTTCATTATACCTATGCGTATACTCTGCCTTCGTTCGTCAAATATCTGGATGAGTTGGACTCCCGTTTTTATTCTGTTGACCTAAGTTATAAATCTTGAAGTCATGTAGAACTCCCTACTGTTGATACAGTTGAATTGATTGAAATCTTATTCGCATTCCGTACGAGTATTCCGTTCTCATTTCTCTCCGCTTCTTGCAAATTTCGAGGACGAAATTTTTCTGTTAGTGGGGAAGAAGTTGTAATACCTGAAATTCTATAACATGTAAAAATGACCAAATTGCCCCTGGGAATTTGGAACCTAAATAAAACATATGTAAAGCACAAGATAAATTCCAAACTTCTAGCAATGAACAAGTTATGATCCCAAATATTTTTAACAACTCCATTTAACTTTTATACAAGCCACAAAATTACCAAAATGCCCTTGGGCGCCTAATATAGTTTAAATTCAAATATTATGATTTAAATAAGGTAATTAAATGGAATTAAATGGGAAATTAAAAGAGATAATCAATGCATTAATTCCCTTGACCAAATTTCGAAATTCTTGGCCATTATCTCTCCCCCATTGACCGGCCACTTCCATTTTAAATCAATCACACATTATTTCCTTCAAACCCTAATTAGCCGATAATCACACACACACAAACAATTCTCTCTAGCTTCAATTCGATCCCCAAAAATTCTAAACACAATTTTCCGTGATAAATCAACATCTAAAGAGCCCTAGAAAAATTATTGTGGAGGTGTTCTTCATTCATATCATCTTTGGTGAAATTTTCTTTGTCGCGGCTAAGATAATAGGTATAATTCGTTTCTATTCATTCGACCATAATAAAATTCGTTTCTTATTTTTCTTGTATTCCTCACATCATATGTGACCTGTGAAAATTGGTTTCATGATTTTTAGATCGTTTTTGAAGCCGTGGTGATTTTCGACCCATTTTAGCCATACGCGTATAAAAGAATTCGTACACCTCATTCCACACGTTCAAATCTTGATTTGGTATTTTTCTCAGACCCTATATATGTTATGAACACCAAATAAAATATAAAAGTCGATCCATACATGATCTAACAATTATTTGTGAATTTAATCTTAAAAACGTGTATAAACCCTAAATAATTCAATTCGGATTTTTGAGGCTTCATATTTATTTTATTTGGACTCCATATGATCATACTAATCTGGGAAAAATTATATTTCGAATTGTTAAGGCCTAAAATAATTATTCTTGATTTATTTAGTTTTACCGATTTTAAAGAAATTAAAAAGAAAAAGAAATAAAGTGTAATTCGATTTAGGGTTTGGATTGAGGGCTTGTTCTTGGTCATTTAATGAGGATTTAATGATGGTATAATGATTGGTGAATGATTTGTATTTTAGGGTTAGGGTTTTGATTAAATAAAGTGTTATACAATTTGCTAAAAATGTTTTGGGTGAGTTTTGTAATTTTTAAAGCTTAAGGGTTATTTTTAAAACTTATTTTGGAACATGTACCTACTGTATAAAATATAAAAAGAGGGGGGTCTAGTGTCATTTTTGTATTTTAAAGGATTAAAATGTTTCTAGGGTTTAATTAAGGTACGAATTATAAAATAATTAAATGGAGGGACTAAACTTGTAATTTCTGGAAACTTGGGGCTGTTTTGAGTAATTTAATCTATTCAGGGGGTTATGTGTAAATTTGGTGATTTAATGGGTTAATATGTAATTATTAATAATATAAAGTTGAAATTGTATAATAAGGGACTAAATATGCAACTTTGAAAACTAGAGGGACCTATTGTGTAAATTCTGTAAATTTGAGGATACATTCTTATAATATGATAAAATGAGTGACCATTGAGAAACTTTGATAAATTAAGGGTCTAAAGTGTAACTTTTGAAACTAAAGGGTGTAAAGTGTAAATTGTGAATTCTTAAGGACCTAATATGTAAATGTGATAAAAGATACCCTAATTCCAAAAATAATGATTTAACTAAGAATGTTGATCCAACGTTCTAGATATGAAAACTTTCTAAAAATGGAAACCTGCTAAAATAGAAAGTTACTTAATATGGAAATGGGATCTTTAGTAATCATGTCTTTACTCCTCTAGGTGTGAAGAGGGAGTAGTCCTGTGCTCTTTAACATCTTATTCAGTGTGATCCTTGTCAAGCAATAAGGTACAGATATTCTGCTTCTTTGATAAGAGGCCTTCATTCTCTC
The DNA here is from genome assembly GCA_021014915.2 of Artemisia tridentata subsp. tridentata. Taxonomy (NCBI): domain Eukaryota; kingdom Viridiplantae; phylum Streptophyta; class Magnoliopsida; order Asterales; family Asteraceae; genus Artemisia; species Artemisia tridentata. Next base: position 56,218,988 of record CP139508.1, on the reverse strand, counting down.
ATTATGACTTCGATTATTGAACCACCATGATATTGAACCTTTTATGATTATGAACCCTTGCTCATGAACCCTTATGTATGAACCTTGACCATGAACCTTTGCTTATGAACCTTTACTTATGAACCATGATTATGAACTTATGAAACATGATTATTGACCTATGCAAGTAAACTAAAACATGACCCATGATACTTGGCCTTTACCCTCAGTCACTCACTAGGCATGAGGGTTTCATGTCCATGTCAGTCGATGCACCGATGGCATGACTCTAGGGCAGGAGAGTGATGACCTGTCCCGTCCCTGCATGTTATGTTTATGATTCATGTTTACGTAGAGGCAGATTATGGCCACCGGGGGCGTATGGATGCATCCTAGATTTGTTCATGTACATGTTATGTTATGTTATGTTATTCATGGTGACTGATGGTGTGTGCGATACACGTCTTTCACACTCTGGGAGCTAGCTACTCCAACCCATGATTGAGGACACCCCTCATATTTACAAGATACCCATGATGAGGACACCCCTCATATTTACAGGATACTAAGAGGTCTCCCCTCTACATGTTTATGATTATGATTATGCTTATGATTTCATGTTATGGGCTCGTAGTGGATTACTGACCTTCCCTTACCATGCACCTTTGTCCTTTCCCTTATGATACCATGTATTCTTACCATGTATTCATGCTTCCATTCTCATTTACCCATGTTATTTATTCATTATACTACTGCTTGTTACGTTATATCTGTTCACTGAGCTCGTGTAGCTCAGCCGCGTTTTCTTTTCCCGCGGCAGGTTTTAGTTGGAAGCTGGGTAAGAGTGAAGAGACTTTAGACCTAGAAGACTTTGAGTAGAAGCCATTAGAAGAGATGTACTTATGGATTTGATAGGCAGCTTTTATTTTCCTTTGTAACCCTTTGTATCGCAAGATTTCATTTGTAACCTTTGAGAATCATTGTATTACTTTTGATTGTATGCTATGTTTATCTGATATGAAACCATGTATTTGTGATATCTCTAATACCTGAAATTCTATAACATGTAAAAATGACCAAATTGCCCCTGGGAATTTGGAACCTAAATAAAACATATGTAAAGCACAAGATAAATTCCAAACTTCTAGCAATGAACAAGTTATGATCCCAAATATTTTTAACAACTCCATTTAACTTTTATACAAGCCACAAAATTACCAAAATGCCCTTGGGCGCCTAATATAGTTTAAATTCAAATATTATGATTTAAATAAGGTAATTAAATGGAATTAAATGGGAAATTAAAAGAGATAATCAATGCATTAATTCCCTTGACCAAATTTCGAAATTCTTGGCCATTATCTCTCCCCCATTGACTGGCCACTTCCATTTTAAATCAATCACACATTATTTCCTTCAAACCCTAATTAGCCGATAATCACACACACACAAACAATTCTCTCTAGCTTCAATTCGATCCCCAAAAATTCTAAACACAATTTTCCGTGATAAATCAACATCTAAAGAGCCCTAGAAAAATTATTGTGGAGGTGTTCTTCATTCATATCATCTTTGGTGAAATTTTCTTTGTCGCGGCTAAGATAATAGGTATAATTCGTTTCTATTCATTCGACCATAATAAAATTCGTTTCTTATTTTTCTTGTATTCCTCACATCATATGTGACCTGTGAAAATTGGTTTCATGATTTTTAGATCGTTTTTGAAGCCGTGGTGATTTTCGACCCATTTTAGCCATACGCGTATAAAAGAATTCGTACACCTCATTCCACACGTTCAAATCTTGATTTGGTATTTTTCTCAGACCCTATATATGTTATGAACACCAAATAAAATGTAAAAGTCGATCCATGCATGATCTAACAATTATTTGTGAATTTAATCTTAAAAACGTGTATAAACCCTAAATAATTCAATTCGAATTTTTGAGGCTTCATATTTATTTTATTTGGACTCCATATGATCATACTAATCTGGGAAAAATTATATTTCGAATTGTTAAGGCCTAAAATAATTATTCTTGATTTATTTAGTTTTACCGATTTTAAAGAAATTAAAAAGAAAAAGAAATAAAGTGTAATTCGATTTAGGGTTTGGATTGAGGGCTTGTTCTTGGTCATTTAATGAGGATTTAATGATGGTATAATGATTGGTGAATGATTTGTATTTTAGGGTTAGGGTTTTGATTAAATAAAGTGTTATACGATTTGCTAAAAATGTTTTGGGTGAGTTTTGTAATTTTTAAAGCTTAAGGGTTATTTTTAGAACTTATTTTGGAACATGTACCTACTGTATAAAATATAAAAAGAGGGGGGTCTAGTGTCATTTTTGTATTTTAAAGGATTAAAATGTTTCTAGGGTTTAATTAAGGTACGAATTATAAAATAATTAAATGGAGGGACTAAACTTGTAATTTCTGGAAACTTGGGGCTGTTTTGAGTAATTTAATCTATTCAGGGGGTTATGTGTAAATTTGGTGATTTAATGGGTTAATATGTAATTATTAATAATATAAAGTTGAAATTGTATAATAAGGGACTAAATATGCAACTTTGAAAACTAGAGGGACCTATTGTGTAAATTCTGTAAATTTGAGGATACATTCTTATAATATGATAAAATGAGTGACCATTGAGAAACTTTGATAAATTAAGGGTCTAAAGTGTAACTTTTGAAACTAAAGGGTGTAAAGTGTAAATTGTGAATTCTTAAGGACCTAATATGTAAATGTGATAAAAGATACCCTAATTCCAAAAATAATGATTTAACTAAGAATGTTGATCCAACGTTCTAGATATGAAAACTTTCTAAAAATGGAAACCTGCTAAAATAGAAAGTTACTTAATATGGAAATGGGATCTTTAGTAATCATGTCTTTACTCCTCTAGGTGTGAAGAGGGAGTAGTCCTGTGCTCTTTATCATCTTATTCAGTGTGATCCTTGTCAAGCAATAAGGTACAGATATTCTGCTTCTTTGATAAGAGGCCTTCATTCTCTCATTATGACTTCGATTATTGAACCACCATGATATTGAACCTTTTATGATTATGAACCCTTGCTCATGAACCCTTATGTATGAACCTTGACCATGAACCTTTGCTTATGAACCTTTACTTATGAACCATGATTATGAACTTATGAAACATGATTATTGACCTATGCAAGTAAACTAAAACATGACCCATGATACTTGGCCTTTACCCTCAGTTTGATACTACGAGCCACTCACTAGGCATGAGGGTTTCATGTCCATGTCAGTCGATGCACCGATGGCATGACTCTAGGGCAGGAGAGTGATGACCTGTCCCGTCCCTGCATGTTATGTTTATGATTCATGTTTACGTAGAGGCAGATTATGGCCACCGGGGGCGTATGGATGCATCCTAGATTTGTTCATGTACATGTTATGTTATGTTATGTTATTCATGGTGACTGATGGTGTGTGCGATACACGTCTTTCACACTCTGGGAGCTAGCTACTCCAACCCATGATTGAGGACACCCCTCATATTTACAAGATACCCATGATGAGGACACCCCTCATATTTACAGGATACTAAGAGGTCTCCCCTCTACATGTTTATGATTATGATTATGCTTATGATTTCATGTTATGGGCTCGTAGTGGATTACTGACTTTCCCTTACCATGCACCTTTGTCCTTTCCCTTATGATACCATGTATTCTTACCATGTATTCATGCTTCCATTCTCATTTACCCATGTTATTTATTCATTATACTACTGCTTGTTACGTTATATCTGTTCACTGAGCTCGTGTAGCTCAGCCGCGTTTTCTTTTCCCGCGGCAGGTTTTAGTTGGAAGCTGGGTAAGAGTGAAGAGACTTTAGACCTAGAAGACTTTGAGTAGAAGCTATTAGAAGAGATGTACTTATGGATTTTATAGACGGCTTTTATTTTCCTTTGTAACCCTTTGTATCGCAAGATTTCATTTGTAACCTTTGAGAACCATTGTATTACTTTTGATTGTATGCTATGTTTATCTGATATGAAACCATGTATTTGTGATATCTCTACCCTTGTCGGGTCGGGGTGTTACAGCTGCAATATGAAGTATGAGTTTCCGTCTAATTAGCAGGTATCGAGTTATCCTCTTATCCCAAAGGTTTCATGTTCTTTGACTGCTGCTCACCATGTGTTTATCTTAAACATGTGTTTTGAACTTTTGTGTTTTAATCATATTAATTTTGAAGTTGAGTCATGAACTTTAGATGTTTAAGAGGAGGTTTGGATAATTGTGATAGTCTATACAAATTAAGTTTCAACTATTGCAGCTTCATTATTTTAAGAGGGTGCTAACAACCCAAATTCTTTTGGTCTATTAGATTAATAATATAACAAACAAGTGGTATCATTTTGGGACTTCCTTATGCAATCTATCTTCAAGGATATGTGATCTTAGCTACACCCATTTTTTAATTTAAGTATTTCATAAATTAAAACTTTATCTATATATGCTTGAGTGTTTATGTTCTCAAGGGTAATGGGTGAGATTGTATAACTTCATAAAAAAAAACAGCTTCAAACGTTTATTAGTTACAAAATATTGAAGTAGCCTATAGATAAGTTGTTTAAAGTTTAAACCATTAGCAAGTATGTGTTTGTTAACCATTTAAATCTCATGTTTCAAAACCAAACCATTTATTCAATAGAATGGAGTTGAGAAATGTCATTCTTTATGTAAAGATGAGCCACTTCGAGGTGCAAGTTGCAAATATATAAGTCATTTTTATTTAAGGTATCTCATTCAGTCGTTAATGTGTAGCTGCCATTTCTATGAGATGGACAAAGCAGTATTTTACTAATCTAAAATAATCTCATTGCAGGAAAAAGCTCCTTGCGTTCTTGATGAAAATGGTGCAAACATCATATGTTAAAGATCATGAGCTTATGTTTAAGACTCTTTGGTCAGAAATACAACAGATCAATTAACGTTCGGATATGGAAAACACAATAATCAAATCTTTGGAAATACTATTTATCCTTAGTTTTAATGTGAGCTATTATCATTGGTTTAAATAAAGGCGTAGCATCCATACTCATGGTTGATTGTTGTTTTTTGTTTTAATATATTTTATGAGGGGCGTAGCCATTGATATATGTGTCTTCCACATCTCTTGGTTGACTGGTGGGATAGTTCATCCTCATGTGTTTGTGATGTATGTTATGTTTCATGTACAAACCATTTACAACATTATATACTAATATTGTCTTTGAAAATTCTAATGTACACGTGTAATTCAAAATAAAAAACATCATTGAACCACATTACACATAAGCACAATATCATTATCTTAAAACAATAAAATAAACAAAAACATATGTACATAATATTTCATATTTTTAATTCAGCAAGTATAACCATGTATGAAACTTTAATTTGTTTGTTTTGATCGATAATAACACATAATTAAAACATTTTAGAAAAAATCACGTGCGTGTACGGGTATTATAACCGGTAAACTTATATATGGCGAAAAGTTTAGCCATAAAAAATGAGCTTATCAAATGATAAGCCCAAAACCATATTACTCCCTCCGTCTCAATTTTATTGTCACTTATTCCTTTTTCGGATGTCTTAAAATTATTGTCACATACCCAAAATAGAAAGTGAATAGATAGTGGAGTTTGGTAAAGTTTACTATATTACCCTTGGTTGAAATTAATATTGAAAACTTTAAAAAAGTGTTAATTACTTGGTTTAGGGTAAACTTGTTATTTGGCAAAAAAAAATAAGAGAGAGAAAGAAGTGATAGTGACATTTTTATAAAAGAATTTGAATGGAGTAAAATATTGTACTGTATTAGCTATACTATAAATAGCAGAAGATTACAACACAAACACTCAACCCAAAAATATCATTTCATCATCTCACTCAAACACAATCATCTATCTATCAAACCCTATTATAGATCTCAACCCCATTATCATATCTTCAATTTCTCGTGAGAAATTGAAATCAATCATATTAGGGTTCTGATCACGTTACAAAAACAAAAATTTACATATTTTTTTTGTTGGTTTTTTAAGGTTTGTAGATTTCTGTATAAATAAAATTCTTTAAAAAAAAAGTTGAAAATTCTTGAAGCAAAATTGAAGTTTTTATAAAAATCTTGAAAATCTTGAAAAAAAGATCAAATTTTTTTTTAAAAAAAGTTGGAAGTTTTTGATTCTGTGAAGAAAAATGGCGGGTGGGGGAGTTAGGAAGGATGAAGGTATATCGATCAACAGTACGAATGTGTTTGCGGCACTCGGGAGTTTGAAAAAGAAGAAGAAATCCGAGGGGGTGTCGAAAAAGGGGAAAAAGAAGGAGGATAAGGCGACTAAAGTGGACAAGGAGCAGGTTTTTTGGGCTCCGGCGCCTTTAAATGTGAAGTCGTGGGCGGATGTGGAAGATGAGGATGATGATGATTATTACGCGACTACTGCCCCGCCTCCGGTTTGGGGTGTGGGCGTTGGGAAGGATGAGAAGGTTGCTCCGGTTGAGGTGAGCGGTTGTGGAATTAGTATTGCTTTGTGTTGATGATTTTGCGTGTTTTGTGATATTGGTTTCGTTGTTTATGTGGAATGTGGTTGATATATATGATGATAGTATTGATTAGGTAATTTAGGTAGTTCGGTGTGCGTAATTGTGTGATATTGAACGGTTATGAGTATATAGCTTGGTGTCCTAAATTATGTTTTAGGAGATAGGAGATAGAATTTAAGGTGTGTCAGCATCATGGAGGATGTACAGGGGGTATTTGAGGTAGGGCAGAGCTCTAGGGCGTGCGTGCAGCTAGTCCGGTGGATTGATATTACTTGTGATACCAGCACGGGTGTGCGTGCAGCTAGTCCGGAGTTTATTTACCGGTCTTATAAGCCCTTTTTTTGGGCGTATGAGCTTATCAAGTTGTGGTTTTAGCTTATTACGGGATTTTCCAAATTTACATAAGCCCGCTATATAAGCCAACACAAACACCCCATAGTTTGTGAAGCATGATAGGGAAGCATGAGTTTGGCGAGTTTTGATTATTGTAACGATAAATCAATAAGATACAAGTAGTTATGTAATGTGGCTGATATATGATCCTAATATTGTGGAATTAGTATTGGTTTATGTTGATTATGCGTGTTTTGTGATATTGGTTTAATTGGTAATGTGAAATGTGGTTGATATATGATCCTAATATTGATTCCTATGAGTGAATATGGTCATGATTAGATAGTTTGGTGTCGTAGATCGTGGTTCACGAGATTGTGGAATGAATATTAAATGATGTTAATTTTGTGTTTTGGGATATTGGTTTGATTGTTATGTGAAATGTGGTTGATATTTGATGCCAATGTTGATTAGGTAGTTCGGTGTGAGTAATAGTGTGATATTGAACAGTCATGATATTATAGTTCCGTGTCGTAAATTATGGTTTAGGAGATAGGAGTAGTTGTATAAGCGGTGTCTGTGTTAGCTTATATAGCGGGCTTATGAGCTAATGCAAATTTAGAAAAGCTCATGAGCCCATTTTTTCCGGCTTAGGAGCTTATCAAGTTGAGGTTTAAGCTTATTAAAGGCCATAAGCTCAACTTGGTAAGCTTATAAGCCGAAAAGAGTGAGCTTATGAGCTTTTCCAACTTTACATAAGCTCATAAGACCGCAAAGTAATCTAACACAAACACCCCATTATTTTACACCGATGTAATTCGATGATTAAAATCAGTGCTATCATGCTAATATTGATTCCCAGTGAGTAAGTTGAAACGTCATATGATTAGATAGTCCGGTGTCATAGTTCGTGGTTCAGGAGATAGTGTTTAGTTTGTAAAGCATGATACTGAAACATGTGTTTAGCAAATTCTGATTATTGTAGCGAGAATTAGATAAGATGGACTATTTAAGCAACTTAACTATACCCTTGATAATTTGCTTTGTTGTAGTTACTAGTAACAAAGTGAATGGCAACTTGAAAGCATAATAATCAGATAGCTTTTAGAATGCACGAACAAACGCCTCTGCCAAACAACTGATATAATCATGATGAGTGGTTGAATGTGCTGGAATGGATGTTTTGCTTGTTGAGCCTAAAATGATGGTTCAGATATTTCTTAGGCTATAATTGAATGTGAAAGCTATACGTGCCGTTTACCGATCTTTTAAAAACTTAAAAATCCAAGCCTTCTTTTGTAAGTTTTTCTAGCCTCGGCTAGTTTTTTCTCTATTTATATCATTGAGCTGTTTCAAAAAAAAATACATATATTTAGTGTTTTGCTAATTGCAGGGCATGGTAATAGACTTCGTTTCCTAGTTACAGTAAGAAAATCTTGTTTCCAATATTTGCGCATATTTTCTCTAGTTTCTAAATAAAGTAGTCTTTATTAGCCGCTATCTGCATGACTTTGTTGTTTACGTAAATTTCATGCTAAGTGGTTCCGAATGGAAATTGTTGTCTTTTTATGGCTTGGTACATGAACAGTCGTCAGGACATTTCTTTGACACTATCATCTTTATGCATCTAGCTATGATTTTTGGTTGTTGCATTTTTTTAATCTGACCCTTCAATGATCAAATACAATCCAAATTGACCTCTTTTTAGATAATTCAATCAAATTTGGCATCTCTAGCTAAACCAGTCAGAAAGGGTTTGATTTAGAAGTCACAATAGTTGGTTGGCCTTCTTTCAATTATATCCAAACACGTGGTTTTTTTTATGGCTTTATGATAAAAATAGTTACTTATATGAGCTACCTTTCCCTTACTTTATTAAGCACTCATATGATATCCCATTTTTCGCGGGCCATAAAGCATAAAATCCTGAGAAGTGTACTCTTGCCACATCGTAAGTGCAAAAGCTTTCTGTTGAATATTCTTTTTGGTAAAGTTTTAAATCAGTGACTTTTATGCCATTAAACATTTAAACTTATCCTTACAAAATGCATGTTGGTCCACAAGCTTTACTTTATTATGATTTTTCTAGTTTGTTTTCCCTCTTCTATTTGTTGGAGAATGCCACCAGATTTGTTACTACATGTGTAATCTGAATTGAAAAATACTATGAATTGAGTCTAGAAAAGATTCTTAAAAAAGAAAGAAACAAAGAAGTATATAACGTCTTTGAAAGATAAGAATTTTGCTAGTCTTATACTAATTGAATGCTGTTTATAAGTACTTTATTTGAATAGTTCACAATGAGAATTTCTACATAGGATATGCCTTCATTTGACACCTAGCTTTACGACTTTTACAATATGGGGTTTATTCCTTATTGGCTTATTCTACAAAATCTGTTTACTAACAAAATGTGTACTAATTCAAATCGATAAGAAATGTATTAATAACTTAATTATTATTCAGCTATCATAGTTAAGTCATGCTTGAAAAATATGATTCTATCTTTCTTGGAGCTCTAGAAGTTATTCATTGAATTGCGAATTGCTTACGATGCTGCTCTTCTCTGTTTTAGAATAATGTTTTGTTGGTAGTTACATAATTACGGAAATATCACTTCTGTAAATTGGAACTAAATCTAGTTTTATGACCTGGGATGATATAAATTTTAACAAGATTGTTTGGTTTGGGATGTGTGATGAGGAGCGATATTGACCCGATCAAGGATTTGGATTATCAGGATTTTAGGGTTTATTTCTTTATTTTTCTCTTGCTTTTATCCACCTGATGGTAATTTACTTATGCAGGAAAGTGAAAGTGAAGATGAAGGTCTTGATGAAATTGATGAGGACAATGATGAAGAAAATGATCATGAACCAGAAACTGTGGCAGAAAAAGAACCGGTTGCTCAGAAGCCTGCTGAAAAAGAGCCGATTGTGCCAAAGGACAGTGACAGACAGCTATCGAAGAAGGAACTGAAGAAGAAAGAACTTGCAGAACTTGACGCAGTGCTTGCAGAATTTGGATTAGCTGAAAACAACGGCCAAGAAGATTCTCATGGTAAGCTGTAAAGTTTCTTCCATATGAAACTACATTGTAATTTATGTTCTTATAAGGGGTAACAAATTGCACGTAAAAGGAACTTACTTTCAGTCAATTTCTATATTAGGAACATAATCAACAATTATCTGGTATAATTTTATAATCAAGTAAGGGACCTGTTCTGGGTCCATTTTATAAACGTATAATATATGTCCTTAGATGCTGATTATGAAAGCATGTTCCTTTTAAATGCACTGTCCCCTCTTTTTATGTCTCCATGCACCTTTAGAGACAAAGATGGTGCATTCAGATTCTGATGTCTACATTAAAATATATAGTGGAACTGAAAACATTGTTTCCAAACTGTACAGCGAACCAAATACCAACTTGGGTTTTTAATATGAACGATTATAGCCTAATAGAATATCATTTTAATACACAGTTGATTAATTTTTTACTTTATACGGTCGTCATATGCATTGGTTTTCCAGGTGGCACCCAAGAGAAGGTGGAGAATCAAAACGGAGAGCCAGAGAAGAAAGACAAAAACGCGCCAGCTGGCGAGAGCAAAACTTCCAAAAAGAAGAAAAAGAAGGAAAAGGCTTCCAAGGATGCCAAAGAACAAGTCTCGAGTGTGCCCGATAGCGGGAATTCAGCATCTGAAGGTACTGGATCAGAGAAGGTTGAAGGTTTATCTGGGATTGATGTTAAGGAGAAGATAAAGAAAGTGGCTGCTAAAAAGAAGAAATCTAACAAGGAGATGGATGCTGCTGCCAGAGCTGCTGCTAGTGAGGCGGCGGCAAGGAATGCAAGGCTTGCAGCTGCTAAGAAGAAAGAGAAAAACCACTACAACCAGCAGCCTGTGCGTTAAGTGAAAGTATAGATTCTGTTCATCTGTCGAGTGCACAATAAACACCCGTATCTTGGTTCTTTTTCATTTTGGGATGACGGTTTTTGCATAGCAATATTTTCGGTTTTACTTCCAAAGTTGCTAGAAGTTCAGGAATATACCTTACTTTTATTGGTAGTTTTGAACATTTCTCCCCTGTGTAGAGAGGAGTAGAAATACCTATGGATGCTTACTATATCTTGAATTTTGGATCATGGATGGTTTTTTTCTGTCTTCGTTAAAATTCTTGTTGTTTGATCTTTTTTTTTTTTTTTGGTGAGATAGGTTTATTTGCATGAATGACGAAGCACTTTTCCATTTGTCCCGCTCTGGTTGTAATGTATCTGGTACATCCGAGTCATTAGAAGATGGGTTGGTGTTCGTTTGGGTTGGTTACACAATGACTCAAAAGGGACCGAAAGCCATCTTGTAATGACTGGATGAAAAAAAGTATACAATGACTAAAAACGGGACACGTGAAAAAGTTTGATGGTATAGGAAGAAATGTGGTTAATCGGTGTTGGGGTTGTTAATGGTTATAAAAGTTTTATGCATTGTTATAAAAGTTATGGGGAAATGTGAAAGGCATTATTTCCCCTTTAATTTATCCTCCTAACCAAATAATCTTTTAACATGTACTCAATTTCCACTTTTCATCTTCACCATCAATCAATGTATGTGTCACAATATTAGAATTATGAGGATAATTATTACAAGAAAAAGCTTTGCAAGTACTTTTTTGCATTAGAATGAAATTAGTTATAAAATGTACTCCCTCCGTCTCAATTTAATTGTTCATATTTTCTTTTATGGATGTCTCAAATTAATTGTTCACTTTCCTTATTTAGTAAAAACTAGAGAATCTAGTGGAAGAATATTCCATTTTAGTGGTTGAAAATTAAAGTGGCCCCATTTTTATTAAACTTTGTGTTTTCTCTTTCCTGACAAATAAATTGAGACAGAGGGAGTATAAAATAGTGGAAAGATGATTTGGCAAAAAAAGAAGTCTTTATTAGCTAAATTGCATTAAGGATGCTCTTATATTAATAGGAGGTGATATGCACACCACAGTAAGTTATGTGCACATCACAAAAATGCATATTTGATGTTGTACTTTATGTATTACATGTGTGATTTTGCGGTGTGCACATCACTTATTGGGGTGTGCATATCATTTCCGTATATTAATGGATAATTAGTTCAAAATGTTTCTTTTCTTTCCTATTAAACATATCAAAGTTTCAAACTTCATTATGTTGTGTATCCATAACACTACAAATGATTAAATACCGAGTCAAGTCATTCAATAGGTAAAAATAATTTTGACACACACCAACTTTTTATTATAAAAAAAACCAAGTTGCGTATTTTGAACCAATGTTGAAAAAATGACTGCAAGGCCGATTAATCGCCGCCTAAGCGCTACTGGGCCACTAACTTTTCTGATTTGTGTAAATCGGTCAACCTTGGTCAATGACTTTCAACGATGGTCAAACTTGCCGAAAACTTGCAAATTTTGCTAAAAATACCCAAAACTCGTCGTAAATTAGTTTTAATCACTTATAGTCACTGTTTATATCTATTACAAGATGGTTTTAAGAAAAATCTTTCCAAGAATACCCAAAAGTCAATAGAAATACCCAAAACTTGCCAAAAATGTCAATCCGATTAATTCCGCCTAGACCGATTACAAGCTACAAGAGGGTCGACCGTCCGACTATCGATTCACGAGTTTTGCAACCTTGTTTTGAACTAATTATTCCTATTAATTGTTATAATCTTAAATTTTCCAAATTTAGTCTCAAAATGATCTAGTGAGCGCTGTTTTGAAAATTGGACCAACCAGTTCAACCAATTGGGTGGAACCCGCCGGTTTGATGTCCGATTAAATTTTGTAGACCGAGCCTAATATAGTCTAGCCCGAAAAGAAGGGGCATTTGGGACTTGAGCGAATCACACACAAGCAACACCGATATCAAAGATGTTTACGATAGGCAAAGAGTGATTGCCTATATGAGTCCATCAAGACACAAGAAGAGGGCTCCCAACTGTAGATGGTACAGAACAACAACAGAAAACACAAAACAACCACAATCATTATTGATGAATACAAGTTGAAATATATGAAAGATTGAAATTGGTTTGAGTTTTGATCAATGAGACAACACTCACACAAATACACGAATGATTAAAAAACACCAACACGAGAAGAGGAGAATGTGTAGTAATATAGACTTTTTCTTTACATAATTGGTCGCTCATCTTTGAACAGTCTTTAACCACAGCATAACTTGAAGATACACATCAGTTAGAGGTGGCAAAACGGACGGGCCGGGCGGGCACGGGCTACGGGCCAAACGGGCGCGGGCTAAACGGGCACATGTTATACAAATTGCTTTAGAAAAGACACAAAACGACGAAATAAATTCCTCAAACGTAACACATCATTTATATTTAAAAAAATAAATATATTATATCTATAAGTTTTTCTTTAAAAACAATTGTAATGTTCTCCAATTGAGAAAAAATATCTGCCCGTTTGTGCTCATTTAACTTTTAAATGGGCAATATATGCCCATTTCAAAAAAAAGAGGGGACCAAAAGTGCCCAAATCTTTTAAAATTTTGCCCAATTAGCCCATTTTTTTGAGTTTGGGCACAAATTGCCACATCTAACATCAGTCCCTCAATATCGTTTTATTCCAAAGGAGGCAGAAATAAACTTGAAAGAGCTAATCACACGAGCATAAAGAATCAAATTATTATTCAACATCCTCCCTTAATCTAATTACTGAAAATGTGATTGTTTGCACAGATCTTTGTGTTGCGCAATAGGGAGATGCTTTGTAAAAATGTCTACAACAGAACCAATGTTTTTGGTTATTATGATACCTTTTGCAAATTTTCTCTGATGAAGTGAACATCTAACTCAAAGTGTTTGGACCTTTCATGAAATCCAGGATTGTTAGCCAATTGAATGGCAGCCTTGTTGTCACAGTGGAGAGTGACAGGTAAAAAAGGTTAAACACAAAGGTATTTAAGAATTTGAATCCAAATAATTTCACAAGAGGCTGAAGCCATTGATCTATATTCTGCCTCATTAGAAGATTTGGACAAACTGGCTTGTTTTTTACTCTTCCAAGAAATAAGATACTCATTGTAAAAAAACACAATATCCGGTAACATATTTTCTTGTTTTGGGGCATTTAGCCCCATCTGCATCAGCATAAGTTTGTACCAAAGTGACTATCATAAGAGTATTTTAAGCCTTTTGTCACACCCTGAATTTACCTGTTAATGGCAGCGGATATGAATACCTTGGTGTGACTTTCATGGCGTCTCATACAATGGATATATTGAACGACCTAAAGTGTCGTTTTGAAAATACACGTTTGATCATAATTAAAATCAGAGTTTACAAAACATAGGTCCCAAATGATGTTGCAAGTTTATAACAAAACCATAGTAGATCAAACGTTTACATAAGTGCATGAAAATAAGCGATGCAAGTCGACCCCGCGACTCCAAAATAGCCAAATGCATGTCCACACGCTAGCTAATTACCTGAAAATACATTGCTAAAAACGGTCAACATAAAGTTGGTGAGAGATCATAGGTTTAATAAAATGAAGGTATACGATAGCCACAAGTATAAAGTGTATGACATAAGTCACATAAAAATGGTGTACAATAGACTTAAGCTCATGACCCCGAAACTATGACTGAATCTGTGGTGCCCCTCAGAGTGTTTTGCCAGGCACTCTAATAAAAAGACATGAAATGCATCCGCTATCGGTTGTTGGTCAAAGCCAACACGGATGGAGGCGTCACCCTCGATAGATCTATCCACTCACTCTCGCTTACAGGTAAATTAACGGTTCATGATATAGGGGACTTTCATATGGCAACAAGGTAACTTAATCTATGTACAAGGAATTTGATACTAGGGCTCGCATATAAAAATGGTTGCAATGTATTCTCCCCCGTGGGATTTGAAATGAAATAATAAATTGAAAAACGGGGCTATGAAAACTCACCTAAAGTGATGGTACAACAATGCTATGAGTATGTGATGAACGGGAACAACAAGGCGCGTACACTAGCCGCTACCTATCATGAATGAGCATAATCTACTTAGATTATGAGGCAATGTAGTGCATCTACATGTATATGTAACCTATACCACTCGTACTTTGAAAATAATAGTTATCATTAATATGTAAAGTTCTTCCAAAACTTGATATAAATATGTTAACTTGTTTCGTCAAAACTAGTCGTGTAATAAAGTGTATAAAACGTTCGTGTTAGTATCGGCGTTTTGAAAACATGAAATGTAATATGATAGTTGTGTTAATAAGTCTTTGATCGTACGCGTTCCAACGGGTAAGAATTACGGTTCTCCATAGTCGTTACGTGAAAAATATAGTTTCTAGTACGTAAACATTTTCTAGTTAAAAAGCTGTCAAAATGAAAGGTATATTATCGACGTTTAAACGCGTGTATCTTGTTCGTTATTAGCTCGTTTTCGACGTTCTTTATATCCGTGGGTTCGTATAAACATGTACTAATATATTTTCAGTAGCTCGGGTCATCTAGGTCGCGTTAAACGCCTCAGTTTGTCCGTCGAAAGTCGCGTAACAGCATGTTATTTTCTGAAAATTAGTTTTCGTCGTTAAACTTTGAAAAATCATATCTCCTTCGTTATTAACTCGTTTTTATCCCCGTTTTCGGCCACGGCTTCGTCTCGGAATGTATTTTCTAAATATTTGGCCAAAAATTATCTCACACCTACTGATTTTCCCACGTTTCACTTTTAAGGACAGAATGTTTTATTTACTTGTTAAGACTTGATTTTCTAGTTAGTAACTTGTCCAAAAATGTCACAAACAACAACCAATCATTCTAAAACTTACCATATATCTTTTTAAGGTGTCAAGGGTCCTAAACATCATCATCCATGTAGATCTAACAAGGATCTAAGTATAAAACACTTCTAGGGCTCATAACTTGCAAAAAGATTTAAAAGGAGTGGTATAACTAACATATACATATAGATCTTGCATAAAAATGATATGAACATTATTTTAACTTGGTAATATTATGAAAATGAGTTTTGACAACTTACTTGAAAGATTAGTGATAAAAAGATGATGAAAACCTAAGAAACCTTTGAGTTTGTATTTCAAAACCCTTAAAGGAATACTAGATGGACTTGATTATGGATTGATCTTGAAAGTTTGATGTTTTCTTCCTCTTGTTCTTGTTTTGCCGAACACACACACACACATATAGAGATGAGAGAGTTTATTTGAGATATTATGTAAAATGAAGTGAATTATGGAAGTTAAGTATATATTTTAGACAAGATATGATGTGCATTAAATGAGATAGGAAGTTTACCACTTTTGATGTGTTTTGGGGTGCTCATGGGCGGCGCACAAAGGAACAAGGGGGGGGGGGCCTCTTTTGATTAAACCATGTGATGATTATGTATGTTTAAGTGTGATTAAATTAGTTTTAGGTGTAACCGGGTACCGCGTTTGCTAGAAATAAAATTTAACGGAGTTAGTCGGGACTTGACGAAGTCATAAAAATTACAAAAATATGTTGGGTACAAATATTGGGTGTTCGGGTAATTATCGTTTAGTTTTTACGAAAACCGTCGTAATTATATTAAATGTACGATATAAATTAAATAAATTCGCAAAATACCGGGTAAATGAATTTTATAATTTTCTTGACATTAAAATGAGTATAAAAATATATCGGGACCATCGTGGGGATTGTCGGACGTGTTAGTCACATTTATTGATCGCGCGTTAACGTTTTAATTAAAAGTAATTATACGTAAAACGTCAAATGTAACAAAAATATTAATTTGATAAACCTACGAGTGGAATAGTATGAAAATGTAAATATGATGATATGCAGACTATTACTAGTCCGTATGCAATGATCCTACTGATGATGCATAATTTTTGCAGCTAAACCAAACCGGTTACGCTGAAATGAATGATGAATGATGGACATGAATGGTGATTTGTCGAGGTTAGGAAAGTGACCTGAAATTACGGGTTGTGACAGTCGCCCCTCCAAAAGGGAATTCAGTCCCTGAATTCAATTGTTGTTGGTTTCAGAAGCAGGCTCGGGAAAAAGGTGTGGATACTTGCGTCGCATTTGGTCTTCTCGTTCCCAAGTAAACTCGGGTCCTCTTCGAGAATTCCAGCGAACCTTCACGATAGGAATTCGACTCTGCTTCAATTGCTTGACCTCACGGTCCATGATTTCTACCGGTTCTTCCACAAAATTAAGCTTGTCATCTAGTTGAATTTCTTCAAGTGGAATAACGGACGACTCGTCGGAAAGACACTTCTTGAGGTTTGAAACATGAAATGTGCTATGAACGTTGCTGAGTTCTGGCGGAAGTTCAAGCTTGTAGGCTACCGGACCAATCTTTTCCAGAATCTTGAATGGCCCAATGTATCTCGGGTTCAGCTTCCCGCGTTTCCCAAATCGGATCACGCCCTTCCAAGGCGAAACCTTCAACATGACTTTATCTCCAACTTGAAATTCCAATGGTTTGCGTCGAACATCTGCATAGCTTTTCTGTCGACTTCTAGCTGTTTCGAGCCTTTCTCGAATTTTAACAATCTTCTCGGTTGTATCTCGTACCATCTCTGGACCGGTTAATTGTACTTCACCAACCTCGGCCCAACACACTGGGGACCGGCATTTACGACCGTACAATGCCTCAAATGGTGCGGCCTTTATGCTCGAATGATAACTGTTATTATAAGAAAACTCGATTAATGGCAAATGGTTAGCCCAACCATGTCCAAAATCAATCACGCACGCCCTGAGCATATCTTCTAATGTCTGAATCGTCCTCTCACTCTGACCATCGGTCTGAGGATGATAGGCAGTGCTCATGTCTAATTTGGTGTTGAATGCATTTTGTAGTGACTTCCAGAAATTTGAAGTAAAACGACTATCTCTGTCGGAAATGATGGAGACTGGTGCACCGTGCTTTGAGACTATTTCCTTGACATAAAGTCTAGCGAGTTGGTCCATGGAATAAGTCTCTCTAATCGGTATGAAATGGGCTGATTTGGTGAGACGATCTACTATGACCCAAATAGCGTCGAATCCACCTGAAGTCTTAGGAAGTTTAGTAACAAAGTCCATTGTAATACGCTCCCATTTCCATTGAGGAATCTCTGGCTGTTGAAGTAACCCTGACGGTTTCTGATTCTCGGCTTTCACTTTAGCACACGTAAGACATTTGCTAACATACCTTGCTATCTCTGCTTTCATATCGGGCCACCAATAAAGTTGCTTGAGATCCTGATACATCTTATCAGAACCTGGATGAATAGAGTACTTCGACTTGTGCGACTCATGCATAATCAACTCTCGTACTCCACCATAAAGGGGTATCCAACTTCTGTCCTTGAAGCATAACACTCCATCGGACCTCTTTACAAAACCATTCTTGTTCTCGGGCATACCATAAATCTTCTCGTGTGGCCGGTTTTCTTCTTTGAGTGCTTCAATCTGAGCCTCTAAGATCTTTGATGGTAAAGGTGAAATAATTGTCATCCCCAATGACCTGACCCTCAAAGGTTTGGGTCGTTCTTTCCTGCTAAGAGCGTCAGCTACAACATTAGCTTTTCCCGGGTGATATTGGATCTCACAATCGTAGTCACTAAGCAACTCTAGCCAACGACGTTGCCTCATATTGAGTTCCTTCTGATCAAGTATATGCTGTAAGCTCTTGTGATTGGTATATACCACACACTTGGTGCCATAAAGATAGTGCCTCCAAATCTTGAGTGCAAAAACTACAGCACCCAATTCCAAATCGTGTGTAGTGTAATTCTTCTCGTGTTTCTTAAGCTGACGTGACGCATAAGCAATCACCTTCTCGTTCTGCATTAACACGGCTCCAAGCCCTTTGTGTGATGCATCGCAATATACCACAAAATTTTCAATTCCTTCTGGTAGTGCTAAAATCGGCGCACTACAAAGCTTCTGTTTCAACAACTGAAATGCGGACTCTTGCTTATCTCCCCATTCGTACTTCTGATTCTTCTGTGTCAACTTGGTCAGCGGCTTAGCTATCTTAGAAAACCCTTCTATGAACCTCCTGTAATATCCGGCAAGTCCTAAAAATTGGCGAATTTCTGTCAGAGACTTGGGCGTAGCCCAATCTTTAACTGCCTCAATCTTTGCTGGATCAACTTGTAGTCCTTGGCTATCAATGACATGACCAAGAAATTGAACCCTTCGTATCCAAAAATCACACTTGGAAAATTTGGCATACAATTGCTCCTTCTTGAGCAGTTCTAGAATCGTTCTGAGGTGTTCTTCATGCTCTTGCTTACTCTTGGAATAAATTAAGATGTCGTCGATGAATACAATCACAAACTTATCAAGATACGGCCTACACACCCTATTCATGAGGTCCATGAATACCGCAGGTGCGTTAGTTAATCCGAACGGCATCACTTGAAACTCATAGTGTCCATAACGTGTCCTAAATGCGGTCTTCGGGATATCCTCTTCCCGAACCCTAAGCTGATGGTAACCGGATCTCAAATCAATCTTGGAGTAATAACTAGAACCTTGCAACTGGTCGAACAGATCGTCAATCCTAGGGAGTGGATAACGATTCTTCACCGTCAACTTGTTCAGTTCTCGGTAGTCAATGCACATCCTGAAAGATCCATCTTTCTTCTTCACAAACAAAACCGGTGCTCCCCAAGGCGAGGAACTCGGTCTAATGAATCCCTTGTCCAGTAATTCTTGTAATTGGTTCGACAACTCTTGCATTTCGGAAGGCGCTAAACGATACGGTGCTCTTGCAACAGGTGCGGCTCCTGGCACTAAGTCGATCTGAAACTCAACTTGACGCGTAGGTGGTAGTCCAGGTAATTCTTCCGGAAAAACCTCGGGAAAGTCCTTAACAATTGGCACATCCCCAAGTCGTTTCTCATCCGACTTCTTCTCAGTAATGTGAGCCAAAAATGCATAACAACCCTTCTTGATGTACTTCGCGGTCTTGATGCATGATATGATACTAAGTCTAGTTCCGCTTCGCTCTCCACGAACAACTAATGTCTCTCCATCATAAGGAAGATGAACAACCTTCTCATCACAAATAATTTTTGCACGGTGACGGGACAACCAATCCATGCCGATGACAATGTCAAAACTACCAAGTTCTACGGGCATGAGATCTATGTTGAATGGATGATTAAGGAAATTGATGGTGCAATTACGGAGAACTGTATTGGTGCTAACTAAAGACCCATTAGCTAGTTCAACTTGAAATGAAATGTCTAGTGCGGTTGGTGTAATATTGAGTAAAGGTGCAAACGTAAGTGAAACGAAACTTCTATCGGCTCCCGAATCAAATAAAATAGAAGCATAACGATTATTGACAAGGAACGTACCCGCGACAACCTTCGGGTCTTCGCGGACATCATCTCCACCCATGACGTAAGCTCTCCCTCGAGCTATTCCGCCTTGATTCCTTACCTTCGGGCAATTGTTCCTAAAGTGTCCCACTTCTCCACAACCATAACACGTTGGCGGTGGATTCTGATTGTTTCCCCCAGGAGCAGACCTACATCCATTAGCTTGATGACCAACTTTCCCACAATTTCGACAAGGCCTAGGGCAATCTCCCGGGTTATGATGCGTTTGGCACTTGTTACACTTTGGTAGAGTACCGGAGTAACCTTTCTTTTCTGTCGGACCTGCAGCATAGGCTTTTGCAGTCTCTTGCCTCTTGGGTGGTGGTTGGTTGGCGTTGTTACCTTGGTTGTTATCCCATTTCCTTTTGTTGTTGTTGTTATGGTTGGTGTTGTTTCGGTTATTGGAGTAGTTGTTGTTGTTCCGGTAATTGTTGGTGTTATTGTTGTTGTTACGGTTTTGGTTGGAGTTATTGTTGTTGGCGGGTGTCACTTTCTTCAGAACTTGAGCTATGAGCTTTTGAGACATCCTGATTGCCTCATCAAGAGTTTGCGGATCAAAAGAAATCACATCACCACGGATGTTTTCGGGCAAGCCACCAATGAAATTCTCAACCAACTTTTCATTATCAGGCACCATAGATGGGCATAGAGCGGCTAACTCTTGGTACCTCCTAATATAAGTCTCGATATCATTCCCCACGGTTACCAGATCATAAAACTCTACCTCTAACTTCTTCACTTCAGTTCGTGGGCAAAACTTCTTAGTCACTAGCTTCTTGAATTCATCCCACGTGATCTTGTAAGCATTCTCCATCCCTATGGGCTTCGCGTAAGAGTTCCACCATGATAAGGCTTGATCACGGAGTGTACTAACGGCAAACTTTACCTTGGAATCATCCGGACAGTTGCATAAGATAAACACGGATTCGGTATGTTCGAACCATCGAACCATGGCAGTAGCCCCTTCAGTACCCTTATACAAAGTAGGATCTCCACTCTTGAAATCCTTGTACGTACATTTCTTTCCATTAGTCCCGTTGCTAGCTTCTCCCGATGTCCCTATCCAAGAAGCATCTTCGGCAGCTCTTGCGGCAACAGCGGCTCTTTCAATCTCTAGAGCTTCGGCTATACTATCCCTAACGAGCTTCCTGATAGCAGCTTGAGTCATATCTGGGGTAGCCGTTGCAGCGGCCTTGGATCTTGTTTTCCTAGGTGCCATAATTCTGGTACATCACAACAGAATACATCAACAACAATCATACTAGAAATGATTATCGCACAAAACGTATACAACCACAACCTGTATATATTTTTCCACAACGAGTATAAATATAAACACAACATGTATAAATACAACCACGACATGTATAAATACAATGAAATCACGATGAGAGCAACCACAACATGAAATTTCATAGAATAATCACAACACATGAATATCATACATGAAAATTTCGGCCTACGTGGACCGATATCATAATAGCACAACCAAATCCTACATAGTAGAGTCATACTTGATACATTTGTTTGTACTACAACCAAAAGACAACAAGTTCATAACTATGTCCCACACCCCGGGACTAGGATAATAACAGTACAAGCTACATGATAAAGTCTAACACTAAGCACTCCCTGGTGGTCCACCTGGTCCACCTGGTCCACGCTTCCAAAGTTTGACCACTTTGGACATGGAAATAGCAACCTTCTCCAGCTGCTCCACTCGCAACTGAAGATCGGTCTCTCTGCTTTGTGATGCAGTCAAAGCAGCTCTAACTGATGCCAACTCAATAGCCTGGCGGCGTAGCTCCTCCTGAGTCTGTTCGGCTCTGTCCCGAATCTCTGGTAACTCATCCCTCAACTGGTCTATCAACTCCTGATGCGCTAGCTGACGTGTCTCCAGTCCATGATAAGACACATCAATAGAAACTCTACCCTGAACCAAATCCTCTACATCCTCCTCAACCACATCTAGTCGAGGCGCAAGGATCTCATCTACTCGGTAACTCAATCTAGCTAACTGCCCCTGCTGATCAGTCAGTTGGGCATCCAAGGTAAGAGCAGTGGGTACCCTCGCGGCAGCAGCCCGCGAGCTCTCTCCAATGTGGTAATGTGCAGGCGGTGGTAAATCTGAAATCTGAGTAGTGGGTAAGGCTGGGGTAGTGCATCTTGCACGCTTTTTAGGCGGCAAAGATAGAGCAGGTGAAGGAGTAGTAGCAGGTGTAGTAGTGGGTAAATCTGATGATGGTGGTAGTGTAGGAATGGCTGGTGTCCTGAATGTAGTGGTAACACGACGTACGCTCTTACGAGCACCAATGATCGTCTTGCGACGAGGAAACATAAGAACAGGTTCGGCTGGAACTGATGAAGTATGGGATGATGAGTCTGTCAGAGGACGGGTAACAAGAGGTGGTGCAATGGGTGAAATCTGAGGAGTAGGAGCAACCTCATCCTCGTAGAAAGCCTCGGTATCCTGTGCCAAAGGTGGTGAAAGTGGTGCAGGCTGAACAGGTGTAACCATGGGTATAGTGGAAGACATAGCGTCCTCAATGTCCACATCGGAAAGTATGATAATCGGGCGGGAGTTAGAAGACATATCTCTGGGGAAACAATGCAAAATGAAATGAATAACTCATGTAATGAAACTCATAAATAATAAATATGCACTTATGATGAAATGATGAGACGCTACCGTTGGGGTAGTTATAGTCTAGGGTATGAGGACAGCCTAGTTCGCTATAACCATTGCTCTGGTACCAATCTGTCACACCCTGAATTTACCTGTTAATGGCAGCGGATATGAATACCTTGGTGTGACTTTCATGGCGTCTCATACAATGGATATATTGAACGACCTAAAGTGTCGTTTTGAAAATACACGTTTGATCATAATTAAAATCAGAGTTTACAAAACATAGGTCCCAAATGATGTTGCAAGTTTATAACAAAACCATAGTAGATCAAACGTTTACATAAGTGCATGAAAATAAGCGATGCAAGTCGACCCCGCGACTCCAAAATAGCCAAATGCATGTCCACACGCTAGCTAATTACCTGAAAATACATTGCTAAAAACGGTCAACATAAAGTTGGTGAGAGATCATAGGTTTAATAAAATGAAGGTATACGATAGCCACAAGTATAAAGTGTATGACATAAGTCACATAAAAATGGTGTACAATAGACTTAAGCTCATGACCCCGAAACTATGACTGAATCTGTGGTGCCCCTCAGAGTGTTTTGCCAGGCACTCTAATAAAAAGACATGAAATGCATCCGCTATCGGTTGTTGGTCAAAGCCAACACGGATGGAGGCGTCACCCTCGATAGATCTATCCACTCACTCTCGCTTACAGGTAAATTAACGGTTCATGATATAGGGGACTTTCATATGGCAACAAGGTAACTTAATCTATGTACAAGGAATTTGATACTAGGGCTCGCATATAAAAATGGTTGCAATGTATTCTCCCCCGTGGGATTTGAAATGAAATAATAAATTGAAAAACGGGGCTATGAAAACTCACCTGAAGTGATGGTACAACAATGCTATGAGTATGTGATGAACGGGAACAACAAGGCGCGTACACTAGCCGCTACCTATCATGAATGAGCATAATCTACTTAGATTATGAGGCAATGTAGTGCATCTACATGTATATGTAACCTATACCACTCGTACTTTGAAAATAATAGTTATCATTAATATGTAAAGTTCTTCCAAAACTTGATATAAATATGTTAACTTGTTTCGTCAAAACTAGTCGTGTAATAAAGTGTATAAAACGTTCGTGTTAGTATCGGCGTTTTGAAAACATGAAATGTAATATGATAGTTGTGTTAATAAGTCTTTGATCGTACGCGTTCCAACGGGTAAGAATTACGGTTCTCCATAGTCGTTACGTGAAAAATATAGTTTCTAGTACGTAAACATTTTCTAGTTAAAAAGCTGTCAAAATGAAAGGTATATTATCGACGTTTAAACGCGTGTATCTTGTTCGTTATTAGCTCGTTTTCGACGTTCTTTATATCCGTGGGTTCGTATAAACATGTACTAATATATTTTCAGTAGCTCGGGTCATCTAGGTCGCGTTAAACGCCTCAGTTTGTCCGTCGAAAGTCGCGTAACAGCATGTTATTTTCTGAAAATTAGTTTTCGTCGTTAAACTTTGAAAAATCATATCTCCTTCGTTATTAACTCGTTTTTATCCCCGTTTTCGGCCACGGCTTCGTCTCGGAATGTATTTTCTAAATATTTGGCCAAAAATTATCTCACACCTACTGATTTTCCCACGTTTCACTTTTAAGGACAGAATGTTTTATTTACTTGTTAAGACTTGATTTTCTAGTTAGTAACTTGTCCAAAAATGTCACAAACAACAACCAATCATTCTAAAACTTACCATATATCTTTTTAAGGTGTCAAGGGTCCTAAACATCATCATCCATGTAGATCTAACAAGGATCTAAGTATAAAACACTTCTAGGGCTCATAACTTGCAAAAAGATTTAAAAGGAGTGGTATAACTAACATATACATATAGATCTTGCATAAAAATGATATGAACATTATATTAACTTGGTAATATTATGAAAATGAGTTTTGACAACTTACTTGAAAGATTAGTGATAAAAAGATGATGAAAACCTAAGAAACCTTTGAGTTTGTATTTCAAAACCCTTAAAGGAATACTAGATGGACTTGATTATGGATTGATCTTGAAAGTTTGATGTTTTCTTCCTCTTGTTCTTGTTTTGCCGAACACACACACACACATATAGAGATGAGAGAGTTTACTTGAGATATTATGTAAAATGAAGTGAATTATGGAAGTTAAGTATATATTTTAGACAAGATATGATGTGCATTAAATGAGATAGGAAGTTTACCACTTTTGATGTGTTTTGGGGTGCTCATGGGCGGCGCACAAAGGAACAAGGGGGGGGCCTCTTTTGATTAAACCATGTGATGATTATGTATGTTTAAGTGTGATTAAATTAGTTTTAGGTGTAACCGGGTACCGCGTTTGCTAGAAATAAAATTTAACGGAGTTAGTCGGGACTTGACGAAGTCATAAAAATTACAAAAATATGTTGGGTACAAATATTGGGTGTTCGGGTAATTATCGTTTAGTTTTTACGAAAACCGTCGTAATTATATTAAATGTACGATATAAATTAAATAAATTCGCAAAATACCGGGTAAATGAATTTTATAATTTTCTTGACATTAAAATGAGTATAAAAATATATCGGGACCATCGTGGGGATTGTCGGACGTGTTAGTCACATTTATTGATCGCGCGTTAACGTTTTAATTAAAAGTAATTATACGTAAAACGTCAAATGTAACAAAATATTACTTTGATAAACCTACGAGTGGAATAGTATGAAAATGTAAATATGATGATATGCAGACTATTACTAGTCCGTATGCAATGATCCTACTGATGATGCATAATTTTTGCAGCTAAACCAAACCGGTTACGCTGAAATGAATGATGAATGATGGACATGAATGGTGATTTGTCGAGGTTAGGAAAGTGACCTGAAATTACGGGTTGTGACACCTTTACATGGGGAACCTTTTAAGTACCTTAACAAATCCAAAGCGTACTCAACATGAGACTTTAAAGGAGAATGCATATGTTGTGCAAGACAATGAATAGAGTATGCAATGTATGGTCTAGTGTGAGTTAGATAGATAAGCTTTCGAATAACTTGCTGATAACTAGTAATATTTTCCAGAAAAGGATCTTCATCAGTACGTTTAAAAGGTAAAATGAAATTAGGAGGCATAGGAACAGATATAGGTTTACAAGCAGATAGGCCAAATTCATGAAGTAACTCCATGCAGTACTTTCTTTGAGTTAACATTAACTCTTTATCAGATTCTATGACCTCAATACCAAGGAAACATTTTAATTTACCAAGGTCTTTGATGTTAAATTTAGAGCCCAAGAGGTCTTTAAATCCGATATCATTTTCAGTGACAACAATGTCATCAACATAAACAAGAAGAGCAACAAAATTGTGACCTTTATTCATGATAAACAAAGAGTGGTCATTTTTACTTTGACTAAAACCAAAGTCAGTCAGAGTTCCAACAAGTTTTTGATTCCAGTTTCTAGGAGCATGTTTAAGTCCATAAAGGGGTTTAATCAACATGCACAATTTGCCAATGTTGGATTCATTAAAAAAACCTTAAAGAATGCTCATATACACTTCCTCATTAAGCTCACCATACAAGAAAGCCTTATTGACATCAAGTTGAAACAAAGGCCACTTACTTTTGACAGATAAGTCAATTAAACATCTAACAATAGACATTTTAACAACTGGAGAAAAAGTATTATTATAATCAATTCCCTCCCTTTGACTAAATCTTTTGGCAACAAGTCTAGCTTTATATCTTTCAATTTCCCCATTAGACTTGTATTTTTATCTTATAGACCCATTTGCAACCAATTGATTTTCTACCATGGGGTAAATCAGTAATATCCCAAGTATGATTTCTGTTTAAAGCTTCTATTTCTTTGTTCATGGCATCTACCCAATTGTCATATAGGATGGTTTCCTTATATGAGTTTAGTTCAATGCTTTTATTTAAGCTAGAAATAAAACATAAGTTTTTAGGTTCAAGCTTAGAATCATTAACAACTTTCTCAAGACCATATTTAATTTTCCCTTAAACCACAAAATCTTTTAGACTAGATGGTAGTTTGGAGGGTCTGGATCACCTTCTAACATTCTGTTCTAGCAAGGTCTGAGGACTTTCTATGGAGTATTGATAACATCAAATAGCTCATACATTTATATATCAAATTCCCTTATATTATGCTCCTATTTCTTGTATTATTATAAGATTTAGATACTTAATTGCTTCCTATTTGTTTTATAGGAATTATCTGAGCATTGAACGACGAGATGCGGAATTGAGAAGTTAATCATTAGGAAACAAGAAAATGTTGGAACAGTTGACATATGAGGCGTATATGTAACCTTGCACCTGCGCCGTATCTCTTATCAAAGCAGTCAAAGCAAAGTAAAGTCAAAGGATACATGTGGCGTAACTCCTTCGTAGTGTATACGTCGTATCGCCATTGAACACTCAATGGTTATCCGTATCACAAGATCCATACGGCGTAACTTATACACATAAGATACACCGTAACCAAAGACATAAATGTTAACGAGAGGTGATGCTCCGCAATGGGTACTTAGCCTCTTCGCCGTAATGACAACAAGGTCTGGAAGGATTCAATCATTTGGGAGTATCCGGCGTAATGGGATCAATTCAGCTGCGTCGTAATCAAGTCTAAAGCTATGAAGAAATATTCACCGAGATCACATACGCCGTAACACCTAACTTAGGTTTACGCCGTATCTATGTCGAGGCCAGGAAAACTATAAATGCAAACCCTAATTCATTCAGAAAATAATCATCTATTCCACCACTCAGTTGGAAAACACGACTAGGGTTTCACTCAAGGCCATTTTCCAGCAACATTGAAGAGCTTTTCAGGGGAGAATCACCAACCAAACATCATCTAAGATAGATCGACATAGAGTAATCGTATCAAATGCTATGTTTACTACTTTTTTAGGTTGAATCATAGATTTTGCTGTACTTTACAACATGTCCGGCTAAACACCTTTGGTGTTAGCCTAGTTATGAATTAATCAATTGTCATGTTCATTGTTTCGTCGTTTATTTATCAAATTTGTTAGATATCTATATGTTTATTATAAAGATCCTTGCGTTGTGGTAATGCTTAGACGTATTTAGTATCTTATCACTAGGTGAATAAACGAATTTGCTTGGGAAATCGGGTTGATCAAAGGATTCATGACCCTTTGGTTGTATAGGGATAAATCAAATCACCACCTAAGTAACTATAAGCATTTAAATTGATGTTACTATATACTGTCGTCGTTATGTGCGAGTAATCGTCTAATTTTATTTATGTACATTCATAATATTGATGTTTTCTCTTAATTGCATCATAAATCCTAAAATTGGGTTCACATTAATATATGTTTTTCTAGATTCGACAATGGTTTTATTTAATTCTCGATTAAAAGCAGTTTCATTACTCATACATCACTTCTGCTTCTCCAATTATGAAAATATTTAAACAAAGTGACGTAATTTTAAATGAATTTGCATGTAAATTTTACATATGGTATAACCTCATATTCACTTTCATCATTATATATTTGCAATTTTTTGTTATATAAAATAAAAGACAAGAATAAATTTGATATATTATCCTTTAATATGTTAGTCAACTGAAAATTAATTTCAAATATAAAATGTTATACTTGGAAAGTATTCTATAGTAATGACATATAACTCGAACAATTTATCATTTTGCAAGATAATGATAAAGATAAACTGAAGTATGAATTCATCCAAAATTTTGGTGACTCGTTCATAATTTTGTTAAAAATAATTAAGATCTATTTAAGAATAGTATTTGTTTATCTAAATGTAATTCTATCTAAATTGTATGTAAAAGGAGTAATAAGCTAGTTTATGTTATTCGCTCTAGCAATATATTTAACAATCGTGAACGACTTGCGATTTTTGACCGTGTCATCATCCTTGTGAGGTTACTTATAAAGTCTGAGATTTACATGTCTTGTCACGAAAGTTACTTATAAAGTCTGAGATTTACATGTCATGTCACGAAAGGTAACTCATCATCTAAAATAGAAACTAATGTGTATAAACATTTTTACTATTCTCGTAATAATACGTAATAACATATATGGATAAGCAAACGTACATTTATAATCATGTCTTAATGCCCAAATAACTTGTGATTAATGCAATCGTCTTCTAGCTTCCTCATGCATGATGCATATATATATAAATACCCCATCCTCCTCAACTTTTACAACATCCAAATCAAAAAGTAAAACTAATTCTTTTTTGCAATATCTACAAGAAAAACTTTTTCTAGTCATGGGTTTGGTTCTACCTTTTTTTTAAAAACTTTTATTCCTGCTCATAAGTCATTCAATCTCTCATGCTGGTATGCAATATTATGTTTCTTGCTGATCTTCATTTTGATTCAATACTAATCTGCTCATTGTTTGATACACACAGAATATTGCTTATTTCTTACATATTTTTAATGACTTTAATCTTTTATGTGTTTTGTTTGCTTTGATTTATAGATGGTGGTGCTGTTGGAGTAAACTATGGATTGATATCAGACAACATCTCTTCTCCAACCCAAGCCATTAAGCTCCTAAAATCCAATAATGTTGATTTAATTCGTATCTTTAGCCCTAACTGTAACCACCGGTAAATTTCCACTTATATTAAACTAATATTTATCCAATTTCTACGTATAATTTTTTTTTATAAACATAATCAGTTTACCTGATCACAACTCTCAATAAATGTGCTCTCACGGACCGACACTAACACCTTAATGTTTATTTCACATAAACAATCTTATATGTCAAGTATAAAGTTTACCACTTTTACCATTTTACGATATTTCGTTAACATATGATTAATAAACATTTAAACTAAACGTTACCTATCTATTAGAGTACTTCACAAAACCCTAAATTATTATAATTATGATTATGAGTAACTAAACCCTAAAACACTAAAGTACAACCCTAATAAGCCTATGGTACAACCCCTTCCTTTTCTTTTTATATTCAATTCGACACAAAAAAAAAATAATAAACAAACAAACCCTAGCTTGATTTTTAACCAATACATACAAGCCCTAGTTTATTTCTAATCCATATCTACACAAACTAAGCCCTAAACTAAGTGTGATACTTCACCTAAATCTCATGTACAATTCACCAAAGCCTAGGTACCAATGGCGCAAAGGGGGTCAAAGAGCCTCGAGGCGAGGCGCACTCCAAGGCGCGGGATTCATGAATACGAGGCACACTAAATACATTAAGTTTTTTATAACATATATGACCATTTATGTAGCTTAAATAATACAAAATAACATTAAAATACTTAATACATGACACATATTGTCGTTATAAAGATTAAAATGGACCAGTTGTCACTTCTCAAACGGATCAACTCTTTGGCTTGATGACCTATATAGAGATTAAAATTCATATCAGACTAAATATGCTTGTTTCCTACACTTGCAGACTTACATTTAACAAAGCTCACAATTTAACCCAAAATATCAAGCAAGCAACGTATTTATACTCAAGTCATAATGCCACATTTTCATGATAATATGTAATAAAGAAAAATACTTAATGAAACAAAGTAATTTCTTAAAGAAAATTTCAATCAATAAAATAAACATAAAATCAGTTCAACTTTACAAATCATACAAATACTCACCCTATGACTTAAAATGCCCATGTATATAACTTATAAGGCCCATGTATCTTATCTTAATATTTAGAAAAAAAAAAAAAAAAAAAAAAAAAAAAAAAAAAAAAAAAACCTAAGGCGCAAAAAGCCCCAAGGCGCGCGCTTTTTGTGGGATTCATGCATGTCGTGAGCCTCGATCTAAAAAAAGCCCCAAGGCTGGAGCCTCGTGCGCCTTAGGCCTTAGGCGCGATTTTCACAACTTTGGGTACCATCAACCAAAGCCTAATCGGTTTCTTTTTCTAATTCGATCCTAACCAGGAACCAAACTAAATTAGTTTAACACTACTACATGGTAAATTCTAAGCCACAAGGATTTTACTAGCTCTAATTTACTCCACCTCACCATGTCTCCTCATTTTCTAACCTATGTCATATTTGTCAAATTAACCTATGGACCTAAATGTTCCACATTTCGATCCTCTCCTTACTCCTTCATGAACCATGCGAAATTTCAATAAACTACCTCACCTTGTTCCTCCATCTTCAACATTTTGGTCAATGATATCAAGCCTTTCATGTGATTAGGTTTTAGAGTATGTGTATAATGATACACCATTCGAATATAGGAGCTAAATACATGAACATTAAAAGGACACATCACCTTGTTCTTCATCAAATACCTTACTGTGGTTACAATCTAATACAAGTGGTCAAATTATTTTCCATAAACCCAAAATTCCTCTTGTCTATATATACGACCATGCACACATTATCACCATTTCATGCAATCTATCTCACCTCACTCAAATACACTTTCACTCACTAAAGTTACAACCTAAAAGAAGTAGAAAGGAATTAGGAACAAGTATTGGAAGCTTTGGAGAAACCTAGTACCCTTTAGAAGTCCTTTTGGCGTTTCTTTCTTTTTTTTTTCTAATCGGGCTACCAAGTTTTGTAAGTCTTTTAAACTCATTTCAATCTCTTTAACACTTTTAATATCAGTTACTTACTGTTAAAAAGGACTTTACAAGGAAATATAGCAATTTGAGTCACCTAAAACGAGTACACGAGTCAAAAGATACGGCCAAACGAAATTTCCAAAAACTTTGTTACGAAACTGATTCAAGTTTCTGTGACAGAAACATAAAACACGCTAAACGAGGCATTTCTGTTCCGTTTCATCGAAAAGTTAAAACACGAAAGTTGTCCGGAACGACGTTTTCTTCATAAAATCAGGAGCACGAGTCCTAAAAACATACAACAAGGGCTGGGCAGTAGGGCCTGTTTTAAACTCAAAACTATTCTTTTTCTTTTTCTGGTCAAGAAACGCCCCATGAGCCTCCCTTTGTCCATTTATTTTAACTATCAAATAAAGTCAATAAAATCTGAAACTTGGCCATTAAAAAAACCTCACAGCATCGATATTAACGAAACAAAAGCGTTATAAAAACTTGGTCTCGTCTCGTCTCTAATTGAGTCTTGTTTGGGGCTGGTCGCATATCAAAACATACACCTTTTATAAATCGTCCCAACCTCCTTACTTTGAATAACTATTATGAGCAAACGACAAAGGTGTAGAACTTCAAATTTGAACTATTTAAAAGATCACCCAGCAAACTATAAGAATGATTAAGAACGTTGTAAAAACATCGCAAGGTCTCGCCTATATTTATTTTCCTTTTGGGCGAGTTAAACAAAAACCAAACGCACTCTTTTTAATTATTATTTTTAATTTTGAAAAGCTATAAGTTAAAATATAAGCAAATAAGCCCTTATCAACTTATTTTCAAACTTATTATAACTTATTTCTGTAAGTCGTAGCAAGTCTCGCCTTTTTTTTTCCTAAACGCATTTAAAACGTATTTAGGACTAATAACGAAATATATTAAATCCTTAAGGGTGAAAACTTGCCAAAACAGAAAATTGGAGTTTTCTTGGGCCAAAAGTGTAAATATTTCAAATTTATTAATATAAGGGCTGTTTTTGTCAACGAACCATAGTTGTGGGTATAAATTGTCATTTTTGAAACTATAGGGTAGAAACTGTCATTTCACCAAAGACGAGGGGTAAAAATTGTCATTTTATGAAAATTGAAGGGTATAAATTGTCATTTCATGAAAGTTCAGAGGTATAAACTGTCAATATATAAAACTATAAAGGTATAAAGTGTGACATTTTATAATTATTACGGGAAATATATTTTGGCTCGGTTTATAATAGAAACTAATAAACGAGATATATTTATCTCGTCAACAAACAAACGAAACATAAAAATGAAAATATGAAAAATGATAAAATCTTATCATCCACTAACTTTTGAAGAGACTTCATGTTGTCTCATTTAAACATTTAATTGTCAACCAAAACATTACGACTCGAATACTAAAACTCACGTATAATTGAATACGAATACTAAAACTTGACATACCAACCCAGGTCGCGTGTCGGAGCCATTTACCGTTTCATTTTGAGTTAACTTTTGACATCAATCAGATTTCCTATCTAAGGTGAGTTCATGGCCCCTATTTTTATGCGTTTTGAATTATTTTTGGGGGAGATACATGCTCAACTATTTTCATTTACTTTCACAAGTACTCTAAACTTTTACAGATTACTGTGAGTTTCATAGCCCTTACTTTTATACGTTTTGAATTATTTTTGGGGGAGATACATGCTGAACTACTTGTTTTATACTCAAAATATTTATACTCTTATGCTACGCTTTACTTATGATACTTTTGGACATGAAATATAGTTACGATATGTGCCTTAATGTGTTACACTTATTCTACACTTTATTCTTAACAACTATGTAACTCTTGGATGGAGCCGATGGAGAGGTATTGATAGTACTATCGGGTTGACACCCCCACCCTTGGTCCCAGATTCATGGCCTTGGGTGAATATAATCCAGTTTACTTATGATACTTATTTATTCTAGTCATGAGGTTCAGTTTGCTGTTATGCTTTACATTAAGTGCTTACCTATATCGTATACGCACATGTCTTACTCATACTATATTTTAGCAGTGGGTTGTGAACACACAGGTTGCAAGTTTTGTATGGGCGGGATTTGCAACTGAGTGGATTTACAATGCCTTTGCGGGGAAATCTTTATTCAAATGCTTTACAGTTAAACTAAAACTCTATGAACTCACCAACCTTAGTGTTGACACTTTTAGCATGTTTATCTTAGGGTAGAAAGGCGGTAGCAGATGCATGGATCATAGAGTCATTTGCATGCTTTGGAGTCTATGCTTTTATCCTTTACCATTCAACCTATTTTGAAAACTCTTATGTATTATTATACTTTGGGACCTCATGTAATAACTCTGATTTAAATAATTTGAATGGTAACTTTTCAAAATGTCCCATTTAGAGGTCATTTTCTATACCTTGTGCTTTATATTAAGAAGTAGCACCCCATTGACACTATCGTTCCGCTGCGATATTTTGGGGGTGTTACACTAACCATGACGTTCTTAATTCAGCTCAAAACTCAGGAATTCACGTAATTATCGGAACATTTAATGATGATGTACCAAAACTTGCTACTGATACCAATTTTGCTATAAATTCGGTGGAAACAAACATTGTCCCATTTGCACAATCCATCACATTTTGTTGCATATCCGTTGATAACGAAATTATCCCGGGTAATCTAGCATCTAGTGTATTAGCATCGATGGGAAATCTTAATGCAACTTTGCAATCCTTCAATCTTGGCAACATTCTAGTGAGTACCTCTGTTGGGTTTGCCTTGCTAGCAAGTTCATATCCTCTGTCAAGTGGTGTGGTGATCGTTATGCTCGAGGTTTGTTAGACCTCATATCTAGGATAACAACAATAACAATGAATAAATCAATACGCAGCGGATAAACACAAAACATTCATTATTATTGAACAAAGTTTTCCTCGTCATCATCTCTACTCTAACCAATACCATAAGCCCCAATGCTACGTGATCAAGTGTAGCACGGTTAACACACTAACAGGAATCAAAAGATTCTTGAGGCTTAACAAACTACCCTAGGTGTTTTCCCATAAAACACCCGTACACACACACACTTTTCCTGGTGTTACATCTTGACACACCTAAAACGAATTCCCTGTGTTTCTTTATATACTAGAAACATTAGGGTTACAAAGAGATAAACATAAAATAATAAAAGATTTGCTGTAATCTTTTCTTTCTTTGAAGTTCCATCCTTTGTCATCTTTAGTCCTTCATCTTTCATCTTTTGTCCATATCAACTCTAAATAATAATTCCTAACAATCTTCCCCTAGTTGATATGACAAAACCATGTACGAATGAAAGATGATCTTCTTCCCCTTAATCCATGCATATCATCAAGGATCTTTAAGCTGCAATCTTCAAAATATTCTTCTTCCCCTTTTTGTCATCATCAATTAGGGGACAAAAATATGCAACCTTGATCATTACACCACGAATCAATATCACACGACCAATCCATCATTCCAATGTTTCAAATTACCCACCATTAAGTTTTTCGCACTATAAATGAACTTGAAACAGTAGAAATCAAAACCAGCAGTAGTAATACCAACTAGCAGTAGAAAAACCTTCACCTCGATGTAGTATAACCTCGATGTATTGAAGAAGAAAACTAACCATTACCCATCCGATGCTGAAGTAGAATAACCCAAACTCATGTCTTCAATATAACTGCGAACGTATACCCAATCCGATGTATAGGGAGATCGCAATCTCTTGACATTGTGAACACTGAGCACAATAACGTAACTCCTTCAAGTGTTCGTCAATTCGTAGATATAATAAGAACATAAACCCAAATAATTCCACTTCACCTTCAAATAAGTAACGAATAATCTTCATCACCAATAAA
This sequence comes from Artemisia tridentata subsp. tridentata, assembly GCA_021014915.2. Classification (NCBI taxonomy): domain Eukaryota; kingdom Viridiplantae; phylum Streptophyta; class Magnoliopsida; order Asterales; family Asteraceae; genus Artemisia; species Artemisia tridentata. The sequence goes on along the minus strand of CP139508.1, from coordinate 56,183,512 downwards.
TAAAAGCCATAAAATTTAACGAACCAAAACCAAAAATCCTTTGTGGGTGTGTTTCTTCCCCTGTGTGTGTGCTCAATCTCCAAAATCAACTGAATATGCTTCCCCTCACTTTTAGACTTCCATGCTCTAGCAGTACCAAACAGCAGTACAAAGTTTATAAACCCAGCAGTATAAACTTTTCATCCTCCAAAGCTAGCAGTACAAACTGTTGTCGAGCAGTACTGATGAAGCGAAAAGTGTACCGCTTTTAGGGGGTCATTTAAGCCCTAAATCGTATTTATTTGATCAAATATTGCCCTAAATCGTTCCTTTTGTCATTTTAGGTACTTTGGAGAAGAAATCTGGAAAAGGAAGCATTTTGGACGTTTTTGGAGCATAAAAGTGAAGAAAACGACAAAGTCTCAAAAATCTGCTGGAAAAGTACCTGTGACGGCGTCAAGCCCCAGTGTGACGCCGTCAACCCTTGACGCGCCAGAGAGGATTTTGGAGGATTAAAAGGGGACGGCGTCAAGAAGGCCATCAAGAAACCCTAACCGCGGCGAGGTGACGGCGTCAAGCTCTATAACGTGACACCGTCAGATCTGATTTCCTATATATATTTTCATAATTTTTAGTCATTAGTGTGCAACTTTGTGAGGAGAAACCCTAAGACGATTTTTCTGCCATTTTTAAGGGTTTTATACCCTTGGATCTCCCATGTTCAATTGAAGATAAGTAATCAATTAATCATTCAATATGTCTATGTGTTGTTTGATTATATCTTGTTCTTGTCTTTTATTTAACATGCTAGGCTAGATTTATCTTGTGTTTGCTTAGATCTAATGAAACCTAACTATTGATTATTGGTTGTTGGTGTGTTATTAATTGTATTGGATGATTGTTTATCGATGTTAGGCTTAAGAAAACTGGCTAACCTCCTATACGGTAACTTGCTTGAACGTCTTAAGAAACATGAACCAATGCGTACTAAGGTTTTTATGGTTGTATTTAATGCATGAGCGAATTCTAGTGATCCCATGTTAGGAGCTTCTTAGCCGGCTCGACATAGGAGTGAAGTAGGAGCTTGTAGAGTTGGGGAAGTACGTACGCCACCCCACGATTGGTATTAAGGAATACACCCGTCATCCACGCAATTAATACACACTAATCAACCGGTAAAAGATAGTTAGGGAGTAAGGAAATCTAAGTAAACACATTTCTCTCCATATAAGTTTCACAACCTTTTCATTTTCAGTTATTTTCAGTTATTTTATTTTATTTGCATTTGTAGTTATTTGGGTTAGTTGACTAGCAACTAATTCCGCCCACTCCTTCAAACCCGAGATTTTACTTGCTTTCATAAAAAAAATATAAAAATACAAAAAGAATCTTCCCTCACCCTTAGACCTATTAGAGTAGTTTTTCAATCCTAACGACACTATTCCCCTAGAGAACGATCAATCCCCCGGTACTTGCCACTTCACTATACTACATCGGTCAGGTACACTGCCTGGTGGGGATTGCAAGCCTCTTGAGATCCCTCGAGAGGTAAAACCTGTTGTAAGGTCGCAAAACCACGCATCAAGTTTTTGGCGCCGCTGCCGGGGAATAGTTATTGTTTAGGTTGAATTTTTATTTTATTAGGTCTACTCACTAGATTCCTTTCTAGTGAGATTTTTATTTTATTTTTCTAGGTTTTCTTTAGTCTATCTTATTTCTTTGTACTTTTGTTTGTGACACCTTCCACCTACCTCATGAGTAATAGTGATCGCTTGATCCCTGTTATTCGTATTTTCCGCCGTGCAAACTTCCAACTACCCGTTCCCGCCCCCATCGTAGAAAAAAACAACCTTTCACCCGACCACCACTTTGGTAACAATTCTGAGATGGAGGAGTCTGACCATGAGAATGACTATGCAGTTAGTCCATTTTACGACTCAGACTCCGATGAGGATGCTGGTAATGGAGAAGTAGTTAACGAGGAATGGAGAAAAGAGGAAATTGATACCTTTAAGTATGTTGACCCTAGGACTAAGATCGAAAAGGATAGCCTCTTTAACATGCAATTTCCATGTAAGATTGGTTATCATAGTTTTCATGCTTATCTTAACTCGTCTTTGCCTATGAACATTATCTCTCGCGCTAATTATAATAAAATCATGGTAGATGAGCTAGAATATCAAGGAGATAACATTGTTGCTAGGATTAAGCCACTACACGTATTCGTAGGAAGTTTTGTGTATTTGGTGGATTTTATGGTTATTGAGAACTTAGGAGAATTTATTGATAACAAATTAACCCAAGTCATTTTTGGAGAACCCTTCAAAAGGTTGACCAACCTTGACGAGAAACTTGTGGACGGGTTAATTACATTCTCGGATGGGGATGAAGATTTTGTTTACCAAATGCCCCGATCACATCCTAGGTTTAAGAACTTCTCCATTGAATCTTGCAATAGACTTGTGCCTATTGACTTGTTAAGTGAGAATGATAAGAGAAAGGGGCTCAGATATCCACATGAGAAAAATAAGAGATATTATCATGGATGTCTGGAGCTGAATGATGAGTACAAGAAAGATGAGGCAACAATTAGATGGCTCACACTCGGATACGTGAGCATAAGCGACACTAGATAAGTCTGACTTTGAGTCTAGCTACAAGACTCGTTAATAAAGAAAAGCGCTTCTTGGGAGGCAACCCAAGCTTTATTTGCTTTGTGTGTTTATTTATTTGTTTGTTTGATTTTATTTGCTTCCGTATGTATGTTTAATTTTTATTATTATTGATTCATGTTCGAAACTAAATTGTGAAAATGCTTTATCTTGTTTTTAACTTCGTCTTAACTACATATAAAGGTATTTTGCAAAAGATAAGTGTAAGTGATCCGTGTGTGAGTATATATATATAATTATAGTATCGTGCACACGTGATACGTGGGAAATGACAAGTCAAACCTTTAGGAAAAGTCAAACTTGCAAAACCCGTGAATGTGATGTGTGTGATACCGGGCAAGTGATCACCCGGGTCGTGTCCCAGCGAGGTTTGAATCGAGGATTTCGTTTTAGGTTCGGAATTAAAATGCTTGATGATTGGATTTGGAGATTATTTGGTGTTGTGGTAATATTACACAAAGCAATGAAACGCAAAAGGTATTTAAAACTAAAAACGCACGTTTTAATTAAAATTAACGTCAACGCGCAAAAATAAAAGTGAAATTTAAGCACGACTAGTCCTACGGGCTTACAAACAATTTTCCTACGCACTAGATGACAAAAGAAAATTTTAGAAAAAAGAAAATTAAAAATTTAATTAAAATTCTATTTAATATGATTTAATTACTAATAAACACTAATTAATTCAAAATAAATACTAAAACTATTGAAATAAATCTGAAACTTTTTTTTTTTTACAAGATACTTAATGCTAACAGGAATCTAAGAAAATTATGAAAAGCCTAAGTGCTTAAGTAAAAAGCTGTGAAAATAAGCAAACAAGAACTGATTATATAAAATAAGCTAGACAGACAAACAAAGGTTTTAAATTAAATAATGCAGAGATATGATGAAAAAGACCCAAGGGCGAGATGGTTGAGTTTGTTGCTTGTTATCCGGATGACCAGGGTTCGAACCCTGGTTTTGCCCTTTTTGAAACTATTTTATTTTTTTTATTTTTTTTATTGTAACAAACTGATTTAGCTAATGGCAAGGAACATTTATCATAACTGTGACTTAAGCTGGAACTTAATGAATAAGCCAGAAATGCACTAGGAGGGGGAAAATGAGCTTATGTCTACTGCTATGCCTATGGTGCAGGGCAAAAATGGCTTTTACAAGCCTTTGAAAAGCTGTTAAGCACTGTCCTAAAAATATTGCAAAAATTACTGGAGTTGTATGAGCTAGTAAACTCTAATAATCCAGATTTATAGCTAATAACTACTTATATTGAATGCTATAGAAAATCACAAAATTCCTCAAAAGTCTGAAAATCTAAAAACTTAACTTTTGACCTTTTCAGTTAATGAAGAACTTTGACTAAAATGAACTTCTAATCATCCTAGGTTACTGAATATGATGTATTAAGCTAATATGAGACTGATTTAAGCTAAACTAACAACTTGTGTACCTAAAATGATGATTATGAAAGCTGCAATCTCAACAGATACTGCAGAAATCAAGAACAAGGATGATTTTGACTTTTTATGAATAACTACTGACTTTTATGACTTAGCTAACCTAAATACACCTAATGTGAGTTGTAAATGCCGAAAGGAACCACAAGTAAATTCCAGAAACACAGCAAGTAAACCTGATCCAAACACCCCTTAAAAAACTGATTTTGCAATTTTAAAGAGCAAATGTGGAATTCAATCCATTAAACTGAGATTTTAAGTTATACTAAGCTAATATAAATACAAACAAACAAATTTTAACAATAATTAACCACTACAACTGAAAATCACAAGATTATGCAAAATAAGCTTAAAACTTAAAATTTGAAATTAAGAATAAGAAACCTTGATCCCTAGCTTAACTAGGGAATCTTTAAGCTGCTACAAGCTCTGGCTTATTCAAAGAATAAGCCAGTACAGTCCATCTTGCTCATCCATTTCGAGCAACTTCCTATAGCCTTCCACAGTCCAAAGCTAAGGTATACCATGTAACTTGCTTTTCTGATTTTTTTTTTTTTTTTTTTTTTTTTTTTTTTTTTTTTTTTTTTTTTTTTTTTTTATGTTTTCTTTTGTATTCTAATAGCTTAAGTGAGCTTATGACAAAGTTGAGATGATATGGTTTAAACAACAACAGAAAATAAATTCGATTTTTGCTAAAAAAAACTTGAAATTTCTATTAAAACTGGAAAATGGTTACAACTTGAGAATTTGAACTGAGAACTTAGATTGAACTTAAAAGAAACGATTACAATACTAAAAACTAAGTTACATTAAAAATCTAAGCACCCTTCAAAAGTTCTACAACTGCCTAATTTATACTACTTCTAAAAAACTAAGGGTCTTCATCTTATGTGCTTGTTTTGTGAGTAGAAACAGCCTTGGACTAATTCTGTGCTTCTTTGGATTAATCCCATTCGTTGGATTAAAGAAGAATGATCACAGCCCTAGATATCACTTTGGCGCCCAATTCGTGGTGTGGATTGCCAACATGGCATGGCATCTTGTGAAGAGTTTCTTGAAGCTGGTGAGGAGGGTGGCTTTTGAGGAGGATGGTTGAGTGTAGCAGGTTAAAGGTGGGGGAAAGGTGAATGGTTTGGCGGGTAATAGGGTGGGAGAGAAGGAGGGAGAAGGGTCTGCTTTTGTGGGTTAGGGATTTTGACTAATATGGGATTGGGGGTTTGACTGAGAAAGGGGATTAATAGTTTGACTCACTTTGACCCCGTATTATTATTATTAGGAGGTGGGTCGGGTCTAGGTGATGTGGGTTGGACTGGGTTTTAATGGGTAATTGGGATAGAAGTTTTAGTGGGCTTGGGATGGGATATGGCTTTTTGGATCCGGTTGTGTTATTTTAGCTAAGATAAAATTAGTTAAACACAAGGACCATAGGTGTAAATCATGAAAGTTCGGGGACCATTTCTGCCATTACTTCAAATCCAGGGACCAATCTTGTAAAGTCTGAAAATCATCTCCAAGGACTATTTGTGAAACTTTGATATTCTCGGAGGTTGACTTTTGACTTTGACTTCACTTGATCAAATGCACACTTGTTGTCGAATCGATCCAAAAATGCCCGTTTTCGCTCCGTTTTCAATCCTTTGTACCTGAAACACATAAAACACAAAACCAAGGATATCTGCAATATATTTGGGTGTTTTTGATTGTTTTTGTGTCTTAAATGAGTATAAAATGATGAGTATTTACACACTCATCAGTAAGGGAAATCCAAATCGGTTTATTAGAACAAATGAACATGAATCATAACAATATTAAATTAACATACATATTAGTATTTGTTTGAGTCAAATGCTTGTATCGAGTCATAATGATATTTTGCAGGAATTCCAGGAAGTAAGGTATAGGTTTTTCCAGAAATTTTCCGGAAACTTAACATGAGAATTCTGTCAGATCATTTCTGACGGCGTCAGACCCCAGTCTGACGGCGTCAGGTTTTAATTTTCTGAAATTTTTGAAAGTTTTGTTTTTCTTCCGGAATCATAAAATGCTTTATTAAATCTCTAACTTATAAACTCCAGGAATCTGCAAAATAATCGTTCCACAAGCATTATATCCTTATACAGATTTATCCCGCCGATGTTATGCAGGTTTTCGTGTTTGTTTTCTCAGGTTTAACAGGTTATTTTGGACAAGGAGATGTATGTGGAATCAAGCTTTTGGCAATGCTTTAATCTTGAAGCTTCAACATTACCTTGGAAGAAGATCTAACCATGTTACCCCTTTATCCACCGAGCGAATCAGGGGAGTATTTGACTTCATTCTTTTACCTTTTACTTTTACATCTTGTTACTTGAACATTGGGGACAATGTTCATCTTAAGTGTAAGGGGGGTAAAGTACGATACTTTAGAGAATGCTATTACGCTTGATTTTTCGTTTGTTTAATGGTAGATGTGTAATAAAACTGAGAGAAATATCTATTAAGGCAATTTTAGTGCCAAATTTAAAATTTTTTACAACATATAGGAGTGAAACTTTGGTCTTAATGAGCGTCTCACGGATAGGAGTTATATGACTAGCACAAAACCGTACCACTAAAAAAATTTCCACCCCCAAATATGTGAGGTTCGCCCCTAGAATTGGTAGGAAAAGCATTTATGCTATGATGTGTGTACCGGTAGCACTTAAATTCTAGAACTTGCGTTAGGACCATTCCGAGGCCACAAGTGAGACTACATTCGTGTAGTTAGATTTACTACATGATAAGAGGCATTAGGATTAACCCATTGTTTTACACCTGTGTTTTTGTTATAATTACATTGGCTACATTGGTCAAGTAATTCTCCCACACCCTTTGCGTTGTACTCATTTTTAGTACACGATACCCCTAGTACACCCCTCAGAGCCTATCTTTTCATTTCTAACTTTAAGCATTTTACTTAAAGTAAGAATTTGTTTACACCCCACTTAAATGTACACCCAAATCGCCTTAGCCTACCTTGTATGCACTCATTTTTAGTGCATTATTGTGACAACATTTGTTTAAACCCCAAGTTAATTATCTAATTGATTACATGGTTGCTAAGTCAAGTCATATCCTTGTACATATTGTTTTGGGACGATTGGGACTCATGGGTAAAGTACTAGTGTAATGGAGTAATGGGGAAGAACAACATTATTACCCCCATATGTGCTAAATATTTTAAAGAGTACTCCAAGTGTTTCGATTATCTTAATTCGAGTCATTAGAATAGTTAATTGTAAAGTTATGTAAAAGTTCAAGTGTAAGGGGGATACAACCCCCCTGCGATGTATTATTTTGGATGGTAGGGCAAGAGTGTATGTATAAAAAAAAAAAAAAAAAAAAAAAAAGTAGAAAAACATACGGACTACCATCCCGTTTCATTTTATGTTTATTTTATCTTTTTGTTATTTTTTTCATTAGCTTAAGTCGAGTCTAGTCTTGGCTTAGCAACGCCATATTGTACATGTAATTAATCAAGATCTTTAACTCACCACCAGTAAAATATCCTTTATCCAACAAAACCGTGTTTATCATATCCCTACACCTCACGTTATAACCCGTTTAAAAGCCCTCTTTGATAGTTTATCTTAGGTGCTTACGCCTAGTGGAGGAGGTTTTTGATCCTTTCCCAAGCCTATGGTAATCTATTTGCTATGACAGGTAGTGAGAGATATTATCCATTTTCATTTATGAGATATACTTTTATGACACCTGAGAGATGTGAGTATCTAAACACTACTTGTGAGGTGCTAGTCTGTAATCTCCGTGCTTATTATGATTAAAGTGGAACGACTATTTGTTGTAATTACTTTTATATTAGCGTTAAATGACCCCTAACTTGTATTTTGATTAGAATAAAAGCGCATTTGCTTGAGGACAAGCAAATCTCAAGTGTAAGGGTATTTGATGAAGCGAAAAGTGTACCGCTTTTAGGGGGTCATTTAAGCCCTAAATCGTATTTATTTGATCAAATATTGCCCTAAATCGTTCCTTTTGTCATTTTAGGTACTTTGGAGAAGAAATCTGGAAAAGGAAGCATTTTGGACGTTTTTGGAGCATAAAAGTGAAGAAAACGACAAAGTCTCAAAAATCTGCTGGAAAAGTACCTGTGACGGCGTCAAGCCCCAGTGTGACGCCGTCAACCCTTGACGCACCAGAGAGGATTTTGGAGGATTAAAAGGGGACGGCGTCAAGAAGGCCATCAAGAAACCCTAACTGCGGCGAGGTGACGGCGTCAAGCTCTATAACGTGACGCCGTCAGATCTGATTTCCTATATATATTTTCATAATTTTTAGTCATTAGTGTGCAACTTTGTGAGGAGAAACCCTAAGACGATTTTCCTGCCATTTTTAAGGGTTTTATACCCTTGGATCTCCCATGTTCAATTGAAGATAAGTAATCAATTAATCATTCAATATGTCTATGTGTTGTTTGATTATATCTTGTTCTTGTCTTTTATTTAACATGCTAGGCTAGATTTATCTTGTGTTTGCTTAGATCTAATGAAACCTAACTATTGATTATTGGTTGTTGGTGTGTTATTAATTGTATTGGATGATTGTTTATCGATGTTAGGCTTAAGAAAACTGGCTAACCTCCTATACGGTAACTTGCTTGAACGTCTTAAGAAACATGAACCAATGCGTACTAAGGTTTTTATGGTTGTATTTAATGCATGAGCGAATTCTAGTGATCCCATGTTAGGAGCTTCTTAGCCGGCTCGACATAGGAGTGAAGTAGGAGCTTATAGAGTTGGGGAAGTACGTACGCCACCCCACGATTGGTATTAAGGAATACACCCGTCATCCACGCAATTAATACACACTAATCAACCGGTAAAAGATAGTTAGGGAGTAAGGAAATCTAAGTAAACACATTTCTCTCCATATAAGTTCCACAACCTTTTTATTTTCAGTTATTTTATTTTATTTGCAATTGTAGTTATTTGGGTTAGTTGACTAGCAACTAATTCCGCCCACTCCTTCAAACCCGAGATTTTACTTGCTTTTATAAAAAAATATATAAAAATACAAAAAGAATCTTCCCTCACCCTTAGACCTATTAGAGTAGTTTTTCAATCCTAACGACACTATTCCCCTAGAGAACGATCAATCCCCCGGTACTTGCCACTACACTATACTACATCGGTCAGGTACACTGCCTGGTGGGGATTGCAAGCCTCTTGAGATCCCTCGAGAGGTAAAACCTGTTGTAAGGTCGCAAAACCACGCATCAAGTACTAATTCCGAAAACCAAGCAGTACTAACTGTTAATCACAGCAGTACCAACTGCTACGTATGAACCAAGAGCAGTAGTAATATTTGAAGTGAGCAGTAGGAACTGTTAGACCAATAACCATCAGATCAATGTGAAATGACAAACCCTTTTATTGTGCCACTGCAACAGGAAGCAAAAAATAATGCAGTACGAGGTGGAATTAAATATGCACATGCCTCCACTTGCGATCATCAAAGATTGACTGACCCATGCTCTTTTAATTAATTCTCCACAAACTCAATCACACAGCGACAAAAACAGAATTCTGAATTAATGAGAAATTGCTTCTATTATCGACCCCACTTTACCAATTAATACCAACAGACCAAAGCTCCAATAAATTTATACGAGGTGAATTATTGCCATAATGACGACAAACCAATTCTCATATAGCTACCCCACAACGAATTAAATCGTACCACAGTTTGCGAACAATTTAATCCCTTAATATAATAATCAAAAGTAATCGATTTACCAATTGAGTAGTACGAGGAAACAGCAAACGTTGTATCTTGTTGCCATAAAAACGATTATATCTGAATAGTAACCTTCTTCAAATCTGCTCATCATCGACACCAATGAAAACCTTGTAACATCCTAGATATCAAGAGCAACCTGTCTCTGATACCACTTGTGGAGATCGTTATGCTCGAGGTTTGTTAGACCTCATATCTAAGATAACAACAATAACAATGAATAAATCAATACGCAGCGGATAAACACAAAACATTCATTATTATTGAACAAAGTTTTCCTCGTCATCTTCTCTACTCTAACCAATACCATAAGCCCCAATGCTACGTGATCAAGTGTAGCACGGTTGACACACTAACAGGAATCAAAAGATTCTTGAGGCTTAACAAACTACCCTAGGTGTTTTCCCATGAAACACCCGTACACACACACACGTTTAATGGTGTTACATCTTGACACACCTAAAACGTATTCCCTGTGTTTCTTTATATACTAGAAACATTAGGGTTACAAAGAGATAAACATAAAATAATAAAAGATTTGCTGTAATCTTTTCTTTCTTTGAAGTTCCATCCTTTGTCATCTTTAGTCCTTCATCTTTCATCTTTTGTCCATATCAACTCTAAATAATAATTCCTAACAAGTGGCGACTTTAAAGGTGACTATAAGGAGATTTTGGGCTACTTGAGTAGCCATGGTTTCCCCCTCTTGCTCACGGCATACCACTATTTCGCGTATGCTAGTGATCCTAGTCACATCGAGGTATCATACGCGCTAATGAAATCTACAGAAACTTTTGTGAAGGATGGAAGTTTAGAGTACAAGAATATGTTTGATGCAATGGTTGATTCGGTTTATTGGGCGTTGAAAAAGGGTGGTGCAGGAGGGTTGAACGTTGTAGTTGTCGAGAGTGGGTGGCCTTCAAATGGAAATGGCGAATATACAACTCCCAGTCTAGCTCAAACCTACAATCAAAACCTTGTGAGACGCGCGAATTCGGGTGCACCAAAGATACCTAGAAAGAGTGTAGAAACGTATGTGTTTGCTCTATTTAACGAGAATAAGATGACTCCTGGAGTTGAACAAAATTTTGGGTTGTTTTATCCTGATATGAGTGAAGTGTATCATATTGAATTTTTATTAGAGATTGGTGAAAATCGTAACTTTAGTTTATGTTTAATAAAATGAAATTGTCATGTAACAATTAGTTTGCTCTTGTATTTCTTCTTGTCACTCAAGATATGCAAAACATCGGATACAATGTGTTAAAAAAAACAATCAACTGACAAAAAGTAAAAAACTTGATGTTTATTGCATGTAAAGCTCTTGCGGCTAACCAGAAAATTTGCATATATGGTTCTACAAAAGTTGTGTCATGAGATCAACATTAGATCATGAAACTATCAAATACTTAACTAAAAAAGGTATAGCGTAAAAAAAGCTTTTGCAATGTATATGGACCTCAACTGCATTGACAACATTGCTATATGCCTTATTGACACAGTTATCCTTCCAAAATTTACAAAACCACTGATTGGATACAAATGTATTATTACACGTCTATTCCCATGTTGACATGACATCAAGACTTGTATCCCCCATTTTATTGTCATAGTTTGTGTGTCAAAGATATGCTCAAGCGGGTCGGGTCATCTTTCGTTGGCCTGAAACTTTATATGTCCAAATTTTAAACCTTCTGTTAACAATTAGTGTGTCAAATATGATTACCAAGACGGTCTCATATCAATGAGTCTTCTATTTTGATTAAAATGATTTAAGAGGGTGTATAATTTAGAAACTAAAACTCTGGGTGACTTTTGACCTTTTCAACACTTTCTCTTATGTTCTTGTTTCACCCGTTAGAGATTACAATAACCCGAATTGGTCCTTTATTAACTTATTAAGTACTTTGGTCAATATTGCTACCATTAATGTCAATGTATGTTTCATAATATTTTCAGAAACAACATTTCATTGCCATAGGTGCATCTGGTCAATTGTGTTAGTTTAGAGCAACATAAAGACAGTGGTACATGCGTTAAGAAAACCATCATATTGTTTGATGCGTGGTTTTACGACCTTACAACAGGTTTTACCTCTCGAGGGATCTCAAGAGGCTTGCAATCCCCACCAGGCAGTGTACCTGACCGATGTAGTATAGTGTAGTGGCAAGTACCGGGGGATTGATCGTTCTCTAGGGGAATAGTGTCGTTAGGATTGAAAAACTACTCTAATAGGTCTAAGGGTGAGGGAAGATTCTTTTTGTATTTTTTTATATTTTTTATAAAAGCAAGTAAAATCTCGGGTTTGAAGGAGTGGGCGGAATTAGTTGCTAGTCAACTAACCCAAATAACTACAATTGCAAATAAAATAAAATAACTGAAAATAAAAAGGTTGTGGAACTTATATGGAGAGAAATGTGTTTACTTAGATTTCCTTACTCCCTAACTATCTTTTACCGGTTGATTAGTGTGTATTAATTGCGTGGATGACGGGTGTATTCCTTAATACCAATCGTGGGGTGGCGTACGTACTTCCCCAACTCTATAAGCTCCTACTTCACTCCTATGTCGAGCCGGCTAAGAAGCTCCTAACATGGGATCACTAGAATTCGCTCATGCATTAAATACAACCATAATAACCTTAGTACGCATTGGTTCATGTTTCTTAAGACGTTCAAGCAAGTTACCGTATAGGAGGTTAGCCAGTTTTCTTAAGCCTAACATCGATAAACAATCATCCAATAAAATTAATAACACACCAACAACCAATAATCAATAGTTAGGTTTCATTAGATCTAAGCAAACACAAGATAAATCTAGCCTAGCATGTTAAATAAAAGACAAGAACAAGATATAATCAAACAACACATAGACATATTGAATGATTAATTGATTACTTATCTTCAATTGAACATGGGAGATCCAAGGGTATAAAACCCTTAAAAATGGCAGAAAAATCGTCTTAGGGTTTCTCCTCACAAAGTTGCACACTAATGACTAAAAATTATGAAAATATATATAGGAAAACAGATCTGACGGCGTCACGTTATAGAGCTTGACGCCGTCACCTCGCCGCAGTTAGGGTTTCTTGATGGCCTTCTTGACGCCGTCCCCTTTTAATCCTCCAAAATCCTCTCTGGCGCGTCAAGGGTTGACGGCGTCACACTGGGGCTTGACGCCGTCACAGGTACTTTTCCAGCAGATTTTTGAGACTTTGTCGTTTTCTTCACTTTTATGCTCCAAAAACGTCCAAAATGCTTCCTTTTCCAGATTTCTTCTCCAAAGTACCTAAAATGACAAAAGGAACGATTTAGGGCAATATTTGATCAAATAAATACGATTTAGGGCTTAAATGACCCCCTAAAAGCGGTACACTTTTCGCTTCATCAAATACCCTTACACTTGAGATTTGCTTGTCCTCAAGCAAATGCGCTTTTATTCTAATCAAAATACAAGTTAGGGGTCATTTAACGCTAATATAAAAGTAATTACAACAAATAGTCGTTCCACTTTAATCATAATAAGCACGGAGATTACAGACTAGCACCTCACAAGTAGTGTTTAGATACTCACATCTCTCAGGTGTCATAAAAGTATATCTCATAAATGAAAATGGATAATATCTCTCACTACCTGTCATAGCAAATAGATTACCATAGGCTTGAGAAAGGATCAAAAACCTCCTCCACTAGGCGTAAGCACCTAAGATAAACTATCAAAGAGGGCTTTTAAACGGGTTATAACGTGAGGTGTAGGGATATGATAAACACGGTTTTGTTGGATAAAGGATATTTTACTGGTGGCGAGTTAAAGATCTTGATTAATTACATGTACTATACAATGTTGCTAAGCCAAGACTAAACTCGACTTAAGCTAGAAACGAAATAACAATAATAACAAAAACATAAAATAAACATAAAATAAAACGGGATGGTAGTCCGTATGTTTTTTCTACTTTTTTTTTTTTTTTTTTTTTTTTTTTTTTTTTACTTAAAGGTAAATTTTATTAAGTAAAACGGGAGCCCAAAGGCAGAACAAAGAACAAGAAGCACAAAGTGTAAAGCAAATTAGGACACATCCCTAATTTCCACACCTAGCACCACAAAAAAAGATGGCATAGGACATGTCCCTAGCTCAAATACAAAACTAGAAATAACATCCACAAATAACTAAGAACAAATAACAAAAGCTAGGAATAGCAATGAGTCTAAATTCAAATTGTAGACCCCAAAGTACTTCTGCATCATCAGAGTTCTGAGGGACCAACCAAAGACACTCCAAACCAGCACAATACTCAAAGGCATACAGAAATCCTGGACTCATAACACATCACAGCAATAACAAACATAAAACAGACCATGCCATCAATAATCATAGAAGAACTACACCAAACAGCCCACATCAACAAGAATCATGAGCAACAAACCTACACAGAACATGGGAGTGCCAGAGTAGCCATTTTGAAAAGTTTGCCTCCTTAAAAACCTTCCTATGAAAAACCCAAAGGGAAAAATCATAGGAAGGACAAAAAGAGTGCAACACTTTTCAAAACCTCCCCAAACATAACAGCAGACAACCATCTTCCACAACTTCAAACCAAAACTGCATCCCATCCATTATAGAGCAACCAGAGAAGGCTAAAGCTGAGACTTCACCAATAAATGGATCAAAACAAAAGTTACATAACCAGAAACCAGTACCTTCATGGAAATAAAGGAACCATGAGAAATAAAAAAGGATATCAATCATCATAGAAAACCAGCAATGATAAACTCAATCTTTCATCAACTCATTCACCATCTTCCTGTAATACTCATTCCTACCCAAAGGTATATTCCAAATAACAGCAGCTTTATAAACATTTGGAGTAACTTTAATCTTGAGCCCCATCAATTTCATCCTCACAGTGTTCACAATATTATTGAAGACACACTCCTCATTTCTAATCAGCAAATTCACCCTCCTATTGTTCCTCTCATGCCAGATAGAGTAAACAGCAGCACTCAACACCAACCTTTGGATAACACTCCATATAGTGTTAGATGCTGGTCTATTAACAATACAAGAGATCACACTTGCCCATTCATTACCCACATTGTCCAATTCAGACATAGATTTCAGCCTATTCCAAATCTTTTTAGAAAATTCACAAGAGAAAAAAAGATGACTATGAGTCTCATCATATTGGTTACATAGAAGACATCTTTTATCACTCACATCAAACCATCTAGCCAATCTATCCCTGGTTTTAAGTCTTCCTTTGATAGCAGTCCATAAGATGAAAGCATATCTAGGGATGCATTGTGAAAACCAGACATGGTTGTGCCATATAACTTCAGGATCATCATTTCTCACAGCTTTCCACACCTCACTAATAGAAAACTCAACCTCAGTACCCTTCTTATTTACCCACATGATTCTATCAACCTTGTGATCATCAAGAACAGGAACAGGAATATTAGTAACAGCATCAAACCTACCATCCCATTCTATTGGCCAGAGCCACCCCTGATCATCAATAAGGTCAATAATTTTCGCACTATGATCCATGCAAGCAAGAAACAGATCATCCTTTTTAATAACTTTGCATAACGGGCCAAGATGGTGCCATTTATCAAACCAAATACTACAATCTCTCCCATTACCAATTTTAACCCATATAAACTCTCTAACCATATCTCTCAGATCAAGAAGTTTTTTCCAGCTCCAAGGAACACCTTTACCAGTCTCAATACTCCAGATACTCTTCCCTTTAAGCCTGTGTATGTGAATCCATTTAACCCATACAGTATCTTTTTTACTCACAATATTCCAGAGGTGTTTTACCATTAAAGCTTTATTCCACATTTGTACTGATTTGATACCAAGACCTCCCTGACTTTTAGGTTTGCAAACATCTTTCCAAGCCACACTAGCTTTACCATGAGCACTATCACCTCTATTCCACAAAAATCTCTTAAACATCTTATCAATTTGATCACATACACTAGCAGGCAAAATAAACAACGAGGACCAGTAAACCTGGATGGACGCTAGAACAGATGAAATTAACTGAAGTGTTCCAGCCAGTGAAAGACTCTTGTTTCTCCAATCCCCTATTCTTTTATCCACAATGTCAATTAAAGCCTTACAATCGTTAATTTTCAGACCTTTAGACACAAGAGGCACTCCAAGATACTTAATAGGAAGACTACCAACTCTAAAAGGCATCACCAAATTTACACTAGCAATCTCCTCATAAGACATATTACTACTAAAGAAAGCTTCACTCTTCCCTAAACTGGGGTAAAGACCAGAAGACATACTGAATTCATCAAGCCCTCTCCTAAGAACAGACGCCGAAGTTAAGTCACCATGACACAGCATAAGGATATCATCAGCGAAAAACAAACTTGTGATCTCTAACTCTTTGCATCCCCAGTGATAAAGAAACTTCCTTTCCGCTTTCACATGCCTCTTGATCATCAAATTCAGAACCTCCATGACCAACGTAAAGAGATAAGGGGAAATCGGGTCCCCTTGTCTCAAGCCACGCTCAGCTTTGAAGAACCCGTGAGTTTCACCATTTATGCAAACAGAAAAATGAGCAGAAGTCAAGCAAACCGTAATCCATTGAACCATAACAGGGTGGAAACCAAACTCTTTTAAGATGAATTCCAAAAAGTTCCAACACACCGTATCATAAGCTTTGAGAATATCAATTTTAAAAGCACATCTCTTTGCCCCCCAATTCCAATCATAACCTCTCATAAACTCTTGAGTCAAAAGAATGTTATCACAAATTTGTCTCCCCAGAATGAATGCACTTTGGTTAAAATCAACCAAATCATTCAAGACAGTTTTAATCCTATTAGTAATAACTTTACTAATGGTTTTGTAAATCACCTTACAACATGAAATAGGTCTATAATCAGTAACCAAAACAGGGTTTTTATTCTTAGGTATAAGAGAAATCAGAGTAGAATTAAACTCACCCAGTAATTTCCCGCTAGTAAAGAATTCCTTAACCGCTGCACAGGTATCATTACCAACCACCTTCCAAGCAGCCTTGAAAAATTTCGCCGTAAAACCATCAGGACCAGAAGCTTTGTCGTCATCAATATCAAATAAAGCACTTTTAATCTCATCATCATTAACATCCTCAATCAACTTCAAAGCAGTCGCAGGATCCAATTTTTTGGTAAACAAACTACTTGGCACATCAATCGGATAGATATCATTGCTAGCTCTAAAAAAATTCTTCAAATGTTCCACAAAACAGTTAGCAATATCATCACCAGTAAATGAGTTTCCCTGCACATCTTTAATCTCCTCAATCCTATTCTTATCCACCCTTCCTTTAACACAATTATGAAAAAAACTACTATTGGAGTCACCTTCTTTCAGCCATAGAATTCTAGTTTTCTGTTTAAGAACTTTCTCCTCATCAATAACAGCACTTTTATACGCAGCAGCATACATCATCTCGTCTTGTCTAAGATCAGCATTATGAGGGTCCTTGTCCAAACTACTTTGAACCCTCTCAAGCTCAATCTTCAAAAATTTAACTTTATCAAAAACATTTCCATTATCTCTATTGAGTTTTCTTAAATGCCTTTTAATAGCCTTTAACCTTTTAGCTAAAATATACATCCTATAACCCTCAACAGGCACATTCCAATTACATTCAACAGATTCCAAAAAACATTTTTTATCCGCCAAATAATTCATGAACCTAAAAGCTTTTCCTTTCCTCCTTTTTAACTTCACCTCAGGCATCGCAAGAATAGCAGGAGAGTGATCAGAAGACAAAAAAGGCAAGAATTTAGCATAAACTTTCAGGGTACCTAGCAGTAAAACAATCATTACCCAGAATTCTATCGAGCTTCTTAAGAATACCTATACTAGGATCTTTCCGCTTCTGAATCCAAGTATAAAACAGCCCACTACTATTGATATCATCCATATTCAAATCTCTTACACAATCTCTGAAATCCTGCATACCTAGATCTTTTTTCACATTAAGACTATTAGAATTCTCATAATGATGAAGAGTGCTATTGAAATCACCCAACATAACCCAAGGGGTGTTACCCACAGTAGTATTATGATCTCTAAGATTATTCCACAACACTCGCCTTTCCTTAACAGTGTTATCTCCATAAATAAAGGACACATATATAGACATATTACTACTTATATTACTAATCAAGAAATGCATGGCTTGACTAGTTTGAGATAATAATATAGAATTAAGAATATTAGGATCCTACCCCACTACAATTCTACATCCTTTGGGGCTGTCAACAGTGTTGGAAACCCAACTCCATCTCCCAAAGACCTCATTACACACATTATTAACGAATTTCCTCCTAAGTTGGGTTTCTAAAATACCATACATAATGATACTATTACTACTCATCATACTTTTAATTTCATCTTGTCTCAGGGAGTCACACATCCCCTTAACATTCCATGAAGCAATATTCATAATTAAAAAAGAGATGAATCAGATGCAATTTCACCTTGCACCTGAGCAGAGCTACTTTCAACCACATTTGAAGCTATATCTTGAGTCATGAAGCTAGCATTTCCATTAGACTCCTTTGCCACCTCATCATTCATACTATCAATAATACCTTCTTCAAAACTCTGTTGAATCATTTCATCAACTTTTAGACCAGCAAGACTCTCAAACTGTTGAATCATTTCTTCTGTTCAAGTGTTTCTAACCATATCAGTTAGTACTAAGTTAGACAGAAAAAACAACTCAACCCCAGCCTTTTGTCTCTCCTTAACCCAACCCTCAATAATCTCAAGCTCAGACTTATAACACTCATCATAGGCTTTCATATAAGCTTGATTATGAGTAGCACCAGTCTCCTTCATGATCTCCTTACATAACTCATCAGCTTTCAATTTTGCATTCATAGCTATATTAGTATGTCCGTAACTGATGTCTTTATGAAATTTGGCAATACTCCATTTCAAACTCTCCACCAACTTACTTTTAGCTTTAGCATTACACTTATCCTCATAATACTGCTTAAGATCTTTAGACCACCTTAGTTTTTCACTCTCAGCTATTTGCATACCAAGGTCACAAGCCAAATCAATCTTTTTCCTCATCTGCAACCATTCATCACTTCCAATCTCTACTCCAATAATATTCTCATTATTCAACACATCAAAACTATTCTTAGTATTAATATCATTTTGCTTCTTATTCTGATTTTTTGAATTCATTTTAGCAGCTGAAGTTACATTACCTTTATTGTTACCCTCAAAAATCAACCCCTCATCAACCTTTTTACCAACATTTTCCACAGATACATTCCTCATACTATTGCCCTCTCTACCATTCCTTTGATTCATACCACCTCTTCCCATAAAACCACCTCTGTTCATCAAACCACCTCTACCCCTATTGCTCACACCACCCCTATTTCCATAATAACCATTACTTTGCTGCCCATTTTCTCTACTTGTACTAGCTCCATTATTAGTAAACTTTCTTACTTCCTGCCATTTCCTCTCATCACTATTTTACTCATTACTTTTCACATTTACATTTTCAGCATTCTTACCCTTATCAGTTCTTTCTTCCACTGTAACTTCCCTTTTGCCGCATAATTTATACTCATGACCAAACACCTTACAATGAGTACACTGTGGAGGCTTCCAAACATACTCAACTCTAAGGTTCATAGACTTTCCTAAACTTTCATAACACACTTCCACATTCTCAACTAATTCCTTCTCCGCGTCAACTTCAATTAGAACTCTAGCAAAACTTGCCCTACCATAAGCTTTCTCACACATAGAGGTAGTTATTCTATCCATAATAATTGGATTTCCTACCCTACTAGCAATCCTACTAATACCCTGCACATTCCATGCCTCAAGAGGCACATTCATAATCTTTACCCATATTGGAACTTTTGATGGCTCAGGCCTCTCCATACACAAACCAGCTTCCCATTTTTGAACAAAAAAGGGTTTACCGTCAACTAACCATGGACCATTTTCTAACACAAACTCCATTCCCTCTACAGACCTAAACTTAATAAACAATAATCCACATTCATTAGTAATGATCTCTGCCACCTGATGTGTTCTCCACATTCTCCTTAAATGACCTGATATATCATTATAGTTCATTTTAAGACCCACAAAGTAGCCAACCAAAGTTAGATCCCATTTCTTACTCCCCTCCTCAATAACAGGGTCCATATCAACCACTTCCCTACCCTGCTCATTCACCCTAACAGGCACTTTCAACAATTTATTATTACCCAAACCAGTAAGACCTTTAAAAACAGAAGCAAATGACACATTAGATTGCACAAACTTATCAGTCATCACAGCATCACTACTCTTACTTCCTACCTCATTATCATTCTTCTTTCCCACCTTACTTATAGTGTCACTTAAACTAGGCCATGGATTACTAGCTTTAGCTACATTCACATTCTTATCCCCATTAGTATTCTCAGGACAAACACCTTTACCCTGGTTAGAATTCAACATAGCACTAGAACCACTAGAAATGGCTACCTTAGACCCATTAACCTGCACATCACTCTTACCCAAAGCACTAGAACTACTATCATTACTTACATTATCATTAATAGAGGTAACATGAGACTTACCATGAACTTTAGCTTCAAGGCTCGATAAAGCAACACCACCAGATAAATCCTAAGAACTAGAAACCATAGCAACCTCATTCTCCCCATCACTAATATCAACCTCTTCATCCTTAGTCTCCATATCATCAGCTCCATCTCCCTCAACATCCATACCTTCCATTTCCTTAACCAAACTCTTATTCTTACCACTATTCTTCTTAGACTTCTTCTTAACACCTAAAGAAGTCTTAGGATCCATGCCACTATTCTTCATAGAATGCTTACTTTCATTACCAGAGTTCCTAGTACTTCTTTTATTACGAATGAATTCATTAGACCCAGGATGGGGTGGAATGGAATTAGGGTTTAACGGATCTGGGTTGGGAGGATTTGGTGGGTGAAGATTAGATTCCGACATGATTAAACGAAATCAGATAGAAATCATACTAGGTTTAAGGTTTAAGAAGATTGAATGATGACAAAGTTATAACTGAAAAATAAATGAAGAGAGATAACGGTCGTTTAAAATTATTTTAATGATGGCAAGAGATAATGAATTTTGGGGAAAATTATATGAAAAGGTAGATCTTGAACAGTAGAATGGAATACAAAAAACAAAATCAAAATCCAATGGTTAGATTGAATTTAGATGATGAATTACATGATAAAATGTGATGAACATCTTAGAGAGAGAAATATTCTAATTTAATGACTCGAATTAAATGACTACCATCCAAAATTTTTTTTTTTTTTTTTTTTTTTTTTTTTTTTTTTTTTTTTTTTTTTGACATACACTCTTGCCCTACCATCCAAAATAATACATCATAGGGGCGTTGCATTCCCCTTACACTTGAACTTTTACATAACTTTACAAATAACTATTCTAATGACTCGAATTAAGATAATCGAAACACTTGGAGTACTTTTAAAATATTTAGCACATATGGGGGTAATAATGTTGTTCTTCCCCATTACTCCATTACACTAGTACTTTACCCATGAGTCCCAATCGTCCCAAAACAATATGTACAAGGATATGACTCAACTTAGCAACCATATAATCAATTAGATAATTAACTTGGGGTTTAAACAAATGTTGTCACAATAATGCACTAAAAATGAGTGCATACAAGGTAGGCTAAGGCGATTTGGGTGTACATTTAAGTGGGGTGTAAACAAATTCTTCCTTTAAGTAAAATGCTTAAAGTTAGAAACAAAAAGATAGGCTCTGAGGGGTGTACTAGGGGTATCGTGTACTAAAAATGAGTACAACGCAAAGGGTGTGGGAGAATTACTTGACCGATGTAGCCAAAGTAATTATAACAAAAACACAGGTGTAAAACAATGGGTTAATCCTAATGCCTCTTATCATGTAGTAAATCTAACTACACGAATGTAGTCTCACTTGTGGCCTCGGAATGGTCCTAACGCAAGTTCTAGAATCTAAGTGCTACCGGTACACACATCATAGCATAAATGCTTTTCCTACCAATTCTAGGGGCGAACCTCACATATTTGGGGGTGGAAATTTTTTTAGTGGTACGGTTTTGTGCTAGTCATATAACTTCCTATCCATGAGACGCTCATTAAGACCAAAGTTTCACTCCTATATATTGTAAAAAAATTTAAATTTGGCACTAAAATTGCCCTAACAGGTATTTATCTCAGTTTTATTACACATCTACCATTAAACAAACAAAAATCAAGTGTAATTGCATTCTCTAAAGTATCGTACTTTTACCCCCCCCCCTTACACTTAAGATGAACATTGTCCCCAATGTTCAAATAACAAGATGTAAAAGTAAATAAGGTAAAAGAATGAAATCAAATACTCCCCTGATTCGTTCGGTGGATAAAGAGGTAACATGGTCAGATCTTCTTCCAAGAGAATGTAGAAGCTCCAAGACTAATGTATCGCCATAAGCTTGATTCCACATACATCTCCTTGTCCAAAATAACCTGTTAAACCTGAGAAAACAAACACGAAAACCTGCATAACATCGGCAGGATAAATTCTATATATAAGGATATAATGCTTGTGGAATGATAACTTTGCAGATTCCTGGAGTTTATAAGTTAGAGATTTAATAAAAACTTTTTATGAAAACAAAACTTTCAAAAATTTCTGAAAATTAAAACCTGACGCCGTCAGGTTGTAAATCCTGACGCCGTCAGAAATGATCTGACAGAATTCTCATGTTAAGTTTCCAGAAAATTTCTGGAAAAACCTATACCTTACTTCCTGGAAATCCTGCAAAACTTCATTATGACTCGATACAAGCATTTAACTCAAACAATTACTAATATGTATGTTAATTTAATATTGTTATGATTCATGTTCATTTGTTCTAATAAACCGATTTGGATTTCCCTTACACTTATCTTTTGCAAAATACCTTTATATGTAGTTAAGACGAAGTTAAAAACAAGATAAAGCATTTTCACAATTTAGTTTTGAACATGAATCAATAATAATAAAAATTAAACATACATACGGAAGCAAATAAAATCAAACAAACAAATAAATAAACACACAAAGCAAATAAAGCTTGGGTTGCCTCCCAAGAAGCGCTTTTCTTTATTAACGATTCTTGTAGCTAGACTCAAAGTCCTTTTAACATATGTAAGTGAGATCGTCATCGAGGACATCTTTAGGGTTAAGCTTGGATTGAAGTTTTCTATTGGTCCGCATAGTACGATATATCTTTTCAAACCTCTCTCCATCCGGGTCATACAATGTCATCTTAATATGCCATGACCCATCTCCATCTTTGGGTGGTTTGTCCCAATCCCACTTATGATCATTGTCTTCACATGTCCACCTATTCATCCCTAGGTTAATTGGCAAAACTCCTAGGAAATCAATCATCTTTCTAAAAACTAGAGGGTCTTCAGATGGATCCAATTCGGTGTCCCTAGCCAAGAGTTGTTCTACCGTATGTGTTCGGCTCACAAAGTCCTCTTCTAAGTAAAATGGGCGTTTGGGTCCTATGAAGTCTCCATCGATCCAGGGTCCATATCTAGATGGTCTCCTATTTAATTCTAACCAATGGGGTGTTGGTTCCTTACTAGTATCATAGGCATGTTTCTTCACATCATAGACTGACCAAGTATCACCTTCTCCTACCGCTATCTTAGATTCCTTACAATCAATCATAGCACTAGCGGTCGCCAAAAATCCTCTACCTATCAACAAGGGGCATGTAGGGTCGCTAACCATATCAAGGACGTGGAAATCGGCTAAAATGGTTAGTTTTCCTATGTGTACTAACACGTCCTTGACTACTCCAACCGGGTAAGCAACACTTCCATCCGCTAAGCCTATTATTACCTCGGTTTCTTTAAGTTTCCCTAGTTTTAGAGAGGTGTAGAGAGGTAACGGAAGTAGGTTAAGGCTTGATCCAAGATCGGCTAATGTGTCATAAGCCTCCGAATTACCGATCTTGCAAGGTAGAACAAATAAGCCCGGATCATCTAACTTCTTAGGTAGTTTGTTTTGAACGAAGGCGGTCCCTTTGTCACCTAACTCGAGCTTCTTCTCATATTTTTCTAAGAGGGCATTATAATAGGGGGCTCGTGCTAATACATCAATAACCGGACGTTCAAGGTGGAGCTCCTTGAATTCTTCGTCAAGGTTTTGAGTGGGAGGTGTTTCAACTATGTTGTTGACCAATTTAGTGTTGGATATCATAACTTCTTGGTCATTTTGAACGACTTGGGTTTGTTTGAAACACGAGCTCATGGAATTGCCCGAATAATATTGTGGACAAGAACTAGGAGACGAAACCGATGAAATGGCGTTGACGTTTAGTTTCGGGTTCTTGACTGTGTTGCTAGGGAGTGCTCCCATTTCTCGATCATTGAGGGCTTTCAACAAAGTGTCAATCTTATTGGTCATCTCGCTTTGTTTTTGTTTGAAATCGGCTTCAAACTTTGCTAAACGAGCTTCTTGAGATGTCACGAAGTTGGATATCAACCCTTCAAGATTATTGGTACTACCATAGTTGGAAGGATTGTTGTTGAAAGTACGGTTCGAAGATGAACCGCTTGATTGAAAACGATTAGGTGGGTTGGGAGAATTGGTTTGTTGTGCGTTTTGGTTTTGTTTCCACCTAAGGTTTGGGTGATTTTTCCATGAGGGGTTCTATGAATCACCGTAGGGGTTTGGCTCGGGTTTGAAAGTGTACCACTTGTCTCCCGCTTCGTTGGTACGCGAGGATGCGTAGTCCGCAAAAGCTTGTTCGGGGAGTTCTACGCAATCACGAGTGTTATAGGGACCACTACATAATTCACACGAAGAAGTGATTTTGTTCATTT
Organism: Artemisia tridentata subsp. tridentata; assembly: GCA_021014915.2. NCBI lineage: Eukaryota > Viridiplantae > Streptophyta > Magnoliopsida > Asterales > Asteraceae > Artemisia > Artemisia tridentata. The sequence goes on along the minus strand of CP139508.1, from coordinate 56,158,702 downwards.
GGCTTGAAGGTTTAGGAGCCTCGTAGGATTTCATAAGAAACTTGACTTGGTCTTCAAGTTCTATGATCCTACGGTCGGAAGTGCTTGAATTGTTCGAAGGCAAAGATATTGCCTTGACCGTTTTATTCAAATCACGGGGATCATTCCAACTTTCGTTGTCATAAAGAGCAAGATCTTCTAGGAGAGCCCATGATTGTTCCGCACTTAGATCACGTAGCTTACCACCGGCAGATTGGTCAATGGTTTGCCTCGTGGAGAGATTGATGTGGTCATAGAAGATTTGGACTTGGAGCCAAAGTTCTATGCCATGGTGAGGGACTTTTTGGAGTAAGTCCTTGAATCGAGTCCATGCCTCGTAGAGGGTTTCGCCTTGACGTTGTTGGAACATCAAGATATTATTCCTTAGCTTGGTAGTTCTTCCTGGTGGGAAAAATTGAGCAAGGAAACGAGTGGTGAGATCATCCCAAGAGGTGATGGATCCTGCGGGTAGACGCTCTAGCCATTGACTAGCTTGGTCCCGCAGAGAGAATTGAAAGAGACACAGTCGGGTCGTCTCTCGAGTGGCAACATCAAGGTCTATGGAATCAACGATTTTGAGAAAGTCCTTGAGATGTTGATTAGGATCTTCGGAACGAAGTCCATGGAATGCGCATCCGCTTTGCACCAACCGGATGGTGTCGGATCGCAAGGGAGTGACATTGGCTCCTTGAGTGAGCTCAATGGTGTTTCGATAGCCATGGTGGCTAGGACGAGAGTAGTCTCCTAAGGTACGGGCTCTAGGAGGTGGGTGTTGTTGTGGTGGTGGGTTGTTGGGATCGAGGATATTACCACCTTCCATGATGTCGGATGGTAATGGTTACGAGCAAAGAAACGAAGAAAAAAGATAGACTACAGAAAACCTAGAAAAATAAAATAAAAATCTCACTAGAAAGGAATCTAGTGAGTAGACCTAATAATATAAAAATTCAACCTAAACAATAACTATTCCCCGGCAGCGGCGCCAAAAACTTGATGCGTGGTTTTGCGACCTTACAACAGGTTTTACCTCTCGAGGGATCTCAAGAGGCTTGCAATCCCCACCAGGCAGTGTACCTGACCGATGTAGTATAGTGTAGTGGCAAGTACCGGGGGATTGATCGTTCTCTAGGGGAATAGTGTCGTTAGGATTGAAAAACTACTCTAATAGGTCTAAGGGTGAGGGAAGATTCTTTTTGTATTTTTTTATATTTTTTTTAAAAGCAAGTAAAATCTCGGGTTTGAAGGAGTGGGCGGAATTAGTTGCTAGTCAACTAACCCAAATAACTACAATTGCAAATAAAATAAAATAACTGAAAATAAAAAGGTTGTGGAACTTATATGGAGAGAAATGTGTTTACTTAGATTTCCTTACTCCCTAACTATCTTTTACCGGTTGATTAGTGTGTATTAATTGCGTGGATGACGGGTGTATTCCTTAATACCAATCGTGGGGTGGCGTACGTACTTCCCCAACTCTATAAGCTCCTACTTCACTCCTATGTCGAGCCGGCTAAGAAGCTCCTAACATGGGATCACTAGAATTCGCTCATGCATTAAATACAACCATAATAACCTTAGTACGCATTGGTTCATGTTTCTTAAGACGTTCAAGCAAGTTACCGTATAGGAGGTTAGCCAGTTTTCTTAAGCCTAACATCGATAAACAATCATCCAATACAATTAATAACACACCAACAACCAATAATCAATAGTTAGGTTTCATTAGATCTAAGCAAACACAAGATAAATCTAGCCTAGCATGTTAAATAAAAGACAAGAACAAGATATAATCAAACAACACATAGACATATTGAATGATTAATTGATTACTTATCTTCAATTGAACATGGGAGATCCAAGGGTATAAAACCCTTAAAAATGGCAGAAAAATCGTCTTAGGGTTTCTCCTCACAAAGTTGCACACTAATGACTAAAAATTATGAAAATATATATAGGAAAACAGATCTGACGGCGTCACGTTATAGAGCTGACGCCGTCACCTCGCCGCGGTTAGGGTTTCTTGATGGCCTTCTTGACGCCGTCCCCTTTCAATCCTCCAAAATCCTCTCTGCGCGTCAAGGGTTGACGGCGTCACACTAGGGCTTGACGCCGTCACAGGTACTATTCCAGCAGATTTAGAGACTTTGTCGTTTTCTTCACTTTTATGCTCCAAAAACGTCCAAAATGCTTCCTTTTCCAGATTTCATCTCCAAAGTACCTAAAATGACAAAAGGAACGATTTAGGGCAATATTTGATCAAATAAATACGATTTAGGGCTTAAATGACCCCCTAAAAGCGGTACACTTTTCGCTTCATCCAGAAAACCATCATATTGTTTGTTGAAATCTGAAAAAACATGTTTTGTAAAAAATACAGGTTTTCATCGATATGAAACTTTGGATTACTTTTGACACTGACATGATGTAATGAAGAATATAGGTAGTGAAGCAACTTGTGAAATTATGATCAGTCTATATGATACATAGCCGAGTTGACATGACATTGAGATTTATATCCGCCATTTCATTGGCACGACTGCACGATTAGTGTGTCAAATTCAATATGTTCGAGCGGGTCGGGTCATGCTTGGATGACATGAACCATAATAAGTTTCCTAATCATTCTAAACAATTTATGTATCAAATATGATTGCAACAACTATGTCATTTCAATGATCGTCGTTTCTTTTGATTGAACTCATTTAAGAGAGTGTATCAGTGTATGCATTAGGAAATAACCCTCTAGATTGCTTTCGACTTGTTTGACCATTTCATCAATTTTTATGTGTTCTTGTTTGACCTGTTAGAGAAAAGAATAACCCGGATTGCGCCACATTTATGTAATTTGGTCAAATTGCTCCCTTACACTAATGTCAATATCTGTTTAAAATATTATTAGAAATGCTGTGTTTTTGCACATGTGGCATAAAGAATTGAAAACAAAATATGGGTGCCATGTCAATAAACATGTACCGTAATAGCATGCGTGCCTCTGGTGACCGGTCAACAATTATGTTAGATTTTAAACAGACATGAAGAGAGCGACACGAGTGTCATGAAAACCATCATATTGTTTGTTGAAATTGGAAAATCATTTCCAAAGTATAGGCTTTAATCTGTTTCAAACTTTGTTGGATTACTTTTAACACTGAGATGATGAAATGATTCACAGACCCGAAGCTCCTAAGTTTGTTAAGAATGCTTTTATGGGCTCAAAATCAGCTTGACGAAAAGGCAGTTTATCTACGCATCACAGATCTTTTCACAACTGCTCTTGAAGATCCGTCTATTTAACTGAATTTGATTCCATTACATGTGAATCCAGGTACGAATTAGCAAATCAAAAGAATGTGAAACAGAAACTGGGTGTTAGTGTTTGGGTTATAAAATGTTTTCATGATGTGTTGCAATCTGGATAATGCTTTTGTTAGCCCATATTGTATTGTATTAATATTATAATGGGCTCAAGCCCACATCTAGATTATTCCTTTCCCGATTATATATTTGCACACTGTAATTGTGATTTCAATCAATGAAAAGCAATCATTATCATTACCATTCTACATGGTATTAGAGAATATTATACGATCCTAAACCCTAAAACTCACTCCAGCCGCTCCAAAATCAAACCCATAAACCCTAACCAACTTTCACGTACCATTTTTTTGTTCTTGCTTTCTTGTTCATATATGTGTTGGTGATTTGTGCTTAGGTCACAAATCCACACCCTTTTGTTACTGTGGTGATTCGTGCTTCGGTCACGGTCTAGGTGGTGATTCGTGCTTTGGTCACGGTCCAGGCTTTTCAAAACCCTACATTAATCTTCCACAAAAAACCCCTTTGCTGTGATTAAAAAAAAAACCTAGATATTAAAAAAAAAAAAAAAAAAAAAAAAAAAAAAAAAAAAAAAAAAAAAAAAAAAAAAAACCTTGTGGTGCCGTACGATCGCAACAGTAGAGAAAAGTAGATATTAAAACCTCATTGGGAAGAATTAAAGCAGTAGGCACGTGGTGATTCAAATTAGCCTAAAGAGAAAGATAAAATATTTGGTCCTTTGTGGTGTTGTGAAGGTAGACGCAAGACAGAAAGAAAACATATTTTATTTCTCATTCATTGTGAAATAAAAGGGATATTTATCATTTTATCCCATTAGCCTTGTGGTTTGAAGCAATTAGAAAAAGAAATAAAGAGTGTTGTAGGCATGAAAGAAAATACCACCGAGGTATTATTGACTCAACTTTTGAGTCGTTTGGGTATGGCTGAGTACCTGGACAAATCCCATAGTTCACAGGCTTACGAAACCAAGCCCAATGTTGATTGTCCAGTGGCTTTTTACACTTCACCTGACCCGATGTACTACCCCAACCCAGTCCACTATACCGGCCCAATTAGTCAGGTTACCCCTCCCCCTGGTTTTGGCTATTCTGGATATCCGGTTGCACACTTGGCCCAACAGGTCCAACCCGGGTCGAAACCATCTAATATCAGGTTGATGGGACCTACAGTTTTTCCGGGACAGGAAACCGCACTGCCTCATGCTTTTACTGCCGGAACACTTCATGATCCCGCTACTGGCGCTTGGAACATGGATACAGGTGCGAGCTCACATCTTAATGCTTCAGTTAATAGTCTTAGTCATGTTTTTAATACGTGCATGTATCCGTCCGTCTCGGTTGGTGATGGGCATTCTATTCCTGTCACCAATACGGGTTATAGTATTTTGCCAACTCCCTTTCGACCTCTTCACCTAAATAATGTTCTTATTACCCCGCATATTGTCAAAAATTTAATATATGTTCGTCAATTTGTTCGTGAAAATAACTGCACTGTTGAATTTGATCCTTTTGGATTTTCTGTTAAAGATTTCATGACACGTCGGGTGCTTCTCCGATGTGATAGCACGGGGGACCTTTATCCCGTCACACCTCCGTCTCCCATTCCTCAAGCTCTCCTAGTCAGTCAACATACGTGGCATCAGCGTCTTGGACATCCAGGAAGCGAAGTGTTACGTCGTCTAGTTTCAAATAATTTCATTTCATGTAACAAAGAGAAGCCTCCCGTGCTTTGCCATGCCTGCCAGCTTGGCAAACACGTTAGACTTCCATTTGCTAGGTCCAATACTGTCGTTAATGCTTGTTTTGACATCATTCACTCGGATGTATGGACTTCACCAATTCCGAGTCTTTCGGGTTTCAAATATTATGTATTATTCTTGGATCATTATTCGCATTTTGTTTGGGTTTATCCTTTAATTAACAAATCTGATGTGTTGTCTAAATTTGCAATATTTCGTAATTATGTTCGCACTCAATTTAAGTGTGAAATCCGGTCCTTTCAGTGTGATCATGGTGGTGAATTTGACAACCGTAACCTACATATACTTTTTGCCAACAATGGCATTCAGTTTCGTTTTTCATGCCCCAAAACATCTCAACAAAATGGCAAGTCTGAACGGATGGTTCGCACCATCAATAATCTCATTCGGACCTTGCTTTTTCAAGCCAACCTTCCACCAACATTTTGGGTTGAAGCTCTCAATATGGCTGTTCACTTACTCAATTTCTTGCCCTCAACTGCTATTGCCAATGAAATCCCTTATACCCGTCTGTTTGGCCAAAACCCAGATTATAGCCTTATACGCACATTTGGCTGCTTATGTTACCCCCACTTATATCCTAATCACAAACTTGAACCACGCACCACACCCTCCATATATTTGGGCCAAGCTTCAAATCATCGTGGGTATCGTTGCCTCGAATTAAACACCAATAAAATCATCATTTCTCGCCATGTAACCTTTGATGAAACTGTTTTTCCATATGGCACTTCTAAACCAACATCGGCACCCAAATACAATTTCTTGGATGACTCACCCGATATAAATCCTTCGTTCATTCCATCCGCCCCCGTTGTGCAACCCACTGTGCCTCAACCCACAAACGAGCCAACAGCACCAATTCTCACCAGTCCCAATACAAACCAACATGACACATCCCATGACCTATCACCATCCCCATCACCACCCACTGTGCCTCAACCCACAAACGAGCCAACAGCACCAATTCTCACCAGTCCCAATACAAACCAACATGACACATCCCATGACCTATCACCATCCCCATCACCACCCGCCGCCCAACAACATACACCAAATCCATCACCACCCGCGAACCAACACCAACACATTATCCCAGATCCTCCTCACAACCCAAACCCTGTCTCAATTCATCCCATGGTCACACGATATCGTGTCGGGTCTAATCGTCCTACAGAGCGTCTCAACATGCATGTGTCTTCTGTCTCACCATTACCAAAATCTTATCGAGCTGCGTTTACTGATCCTAATTGGCAAAATGCTATGCGTGATGAATACACTGCACTTATTAAGAACGGGACTTGGACTCTTGTGCCCCGACCCACGGACACTAACATTATTCGCAGTATGTGGCTCTTTCGCCACAAGTATTTGGCTGATGGCACTCTTAGTCGCTACAAGGCTCGTCTTGTGGCGAATGGTAGTAATCAGTTAGAGGGGGTTGATGTGGATGAGACTTTTAGTCCGGTGGTTAAACCGGGTACTATTCGGACTGTACTGAGTTTAGCTACTTCTCGACATTGGCCGATTCACCAGCTTGATGTCAAGAATGCTTTCTTACATGGTGATTTGTCCGAGACAGTTTATATGCATCAGCCTCCGGGATTTCGCGACTCTGTGCACCCTGATTATGTGTGTTTATTGCAGCGGTCTTTGTATGGGCTCAAGCAGGCCCCTAGAGCCTGGTTTCAGCGATTTGCATCTTATATCACTCGGGTTGGGTTTTCTCATAGTCGTTGTGACTCATCACTATTTATATACAGACAGGGGACGGATACTGCTTATCTGTTATTATATGTTGATGATATTGTTCTCACAGCTTCTTCTGAGAGTTTGTTGCAGCGGATTATTATTTCCTTACATCAGGAGTTTGCTATGACAGATCTGGGTCCACTTAATTATTTTCTGGGTATATCCGTTACCCGTGATTCTTCAGGGTTGTTTTTATCTCAGAAGAAATATGCTATTGAGGTTTTGGAGAGAGCTCACATGGTTAATTGAGTCTAAACTAGGGGATGATGGTGATCCAGTCTCTGATCCTTCTTTATATCGGAGTCTTGCAGGTTCTCTTCAGTATCTCACATTTACCCGCCCAGATATATCATATGCAGTTCAACAGGTCTGCCTTCATATGCATGACCCTCGAGAACCTCATCTCTCAGCCCTCAAACGGATTTTGCGGTATGTTCAGGGTACTTTACACTATGGGTTACAGTTGTTTGCTTCTTCTACTTCATCATTGGTTGCCTATTCTGATGCGGATTGGGCTGGTTGCCCTACTACTAGGAGATCGACTTCAGGCTACTGTGTTTTTCTTGGCAACAACCTTCTATCTTGGTCATCAAAGAGACAGCCGACTCTCTCTCGTTCTAGTGCCGAAGCAGAATACCGTGGGGTTGCTAATGCTGTTGCCGAAACTTGTTGGTTACGGAATTTACTTCGTGAGTTACACACACCTTTATCTTCCGCTACGCTAGTCTACTGTGATAATGTCAGTGCAGTCTACTTATCCTGTAATCCGGTTCAGCACCAGCGAACGAAACACATAGAGATTGATATTCATTTTGTTCGCGACTTGGTTGCCACTGGTCAGGTTCGGGTTCTCCATGTTCCCTCACGTTACCAATATGCAGATATTTTCACGAAAGGCTTACCGTCTGCCCTGTTTGAAGAATTTCGCTCCAGCCTCAGCGTCCGGTGTCCTCCCGCTTCGACTGCGGGGGAGTGTTAGCCCATATTGTATTGTATTAATATTATAATGGGCTCAAGCCCACATCTAGATTATTCCTTTCCCGATTATATATTTGCACACTGTAATTGTGATTTCAATCAATGAAAAGCAATCATTATCATTACCATTCTACAAATGTTTTTGTTGGAATTACAATTCTTAGTGGCATGTGTTTTAGAATGAAAGTTACAAAAATCTCTTGTTAAATAAAGCCTTCAGAGTTTCAATCGTTTACTTCCTGATATCTTGTATCTAGTGTTTTGTAAAGCTAGCAATGTTGGTTGCTCATGCAGTCGAGCTGATTGGGTAATAAGTCAAAGCGTATAATTTTCAGTGTGGGTTATTGGGACTTCATGTGAAAATCTTACTATCAATTGTTTTGAGTCCGTTAGATACTCCACAAATAAGTAATGAATATGATTACAAAACTATTACTAATTATAAGAAGGCATACTAATTTCTCAATGCACATAAATTTAAAACATCCACAATACATTCGTCGATTCTCACTTCATTCACAATACGAATCAATTAAAATAAAAACAATTACTTTGACATCCTAAGCACCATATTTAACATTCTAAACCGTTCACGTCTTTACATAACCACCATTAAAGAAGCGTTAGAACTCAAAAGAGGTCTTGTTTCACTTGTGATCAGCCAACTCCTGGTTGTAAACTAGTGTGCCAAAAATAAAGTATTTTTGTGCAGTTGCAACTTCCATCAGTAGTGGGTGAACACAACATTGATGCAAAACCCACGTAGAAAATGATAAACATAATTCATGTTCATCGGAATCCTTATGGGTCCTTTGAACTTTGTTGTTAAACTTTGATAAAAACATCAAACATTTTATGGTTGTTGAAGATATTGATGTGGAGAGATATGATCTAGCTTAATGACATGGTGAAAGGGCAAAATCTAGTTGTATAAATTATTTGAAACCAGATGAGTACATATTTATAGACAATTCACAATGTGTACTTTTAAAGTCTAACTTATAATTTAATGTTTTTATGGGAAAAGGGGAAGTTCAACCTTGTCAAATGTCGCGGGGCCCACACCGTTCTGTTGAACCAATCGTAACCGGATCGTAGTCGGTCGCAGTGTACAAACCGTTGGGTGAGACGAGTCATGTTTCTTTATCACGTAACCCTCACTTCGCAACCGGATCGCATCATCTTCGATTTTGATCCGGTCGAATTCTGATGCTCATGAAAACGGACAAGACGTGTATTATCATAATCAGAATGAGATAGGGGTAAAGACGCCGTGATTTTCAGGAAGAATGAAGGTGCGTGCGGAGGATATATTACCGATTATGTGACGTTTAAGTAGTAGTAGAATATTAAATAAAATAATAAATAAGTGAGAAATATGTGATGTAGAAAGGTAAACTCGGCGAAACGTGATTCAATGTCCTAATTTTAGCAATATGTTACAATCATACGTTTGCTTAGTAAGGTTGCTTCTTTTTATATCTCCGCCAAAAAAGAGTATGCCAACAACATTCCGTTCACTTACGCAAGATTCACTCGTTTACTTGTTAGCTAGCGCTATTCCACATCTTAGCTTTCAGGGAAGCCCACAGAGCAGTTCTGAAAGAACCTAAATAAATCAGAAATAAGTGTCAGATTTGTAAAGGAGTGTTTGTTTTGGCTAATATAGCTGACTTATTGTTGATTTGGTTTTGGGCTTACGTTTAATAAACTCATTTTTTGTGGCTTATTCTAAAACTTTTCATTTTATATAAACTTATTATATAAGCCAAAAATAAGTCAAAATAATGAGCTTATGAAACACAAGCCCAAAACCAAATAAGCCATAAGCAATATAATCCAAAACAAACACCCCTAAAGCTTAATGAGAAGTTGATTAGCATAAGAAAAAGGAGTGACAAGAAAGAAAGACTCTTCACAAAATAAACATGACTACCACTGTCAATTAAAACCAGACCAATTCCGATCATCATCTTCATCTTCATTAATTTCATTTTCCCCCAATTTCACTCAAACCCTAACCCTAATTCCCAATCGATCATCTCAATTTCAATCAATTGATTCACTCTTAATCATCAATTAACCAAATTTCTGGTGATCGAGTGACTGTCAACTTGTTGAACTCAAACCTAGGGTTTTTCATTACTTTGATCGGTTATTTTTTGAATATGATATGTTTAATACTTATAGATTGTTAAATTGTGTTTAATTAAGTTTATATATTTGATTTAATTAGTTAGCACTGGGTGCGAATCAGTCCCGTCAACGACCGTCTGCTGCGGCGACGGGACTATGGTCATTTCTTAGACCTAATCCACCTAAACCGTATTCGTTACATTATTTACAACCACAAATGGACTTTGTTTTTCGACAACACACGTCTAATCCCGAACCGTCCACTAGCGCACCGCAAGTGTTGCCGGTGCACCAAGCGGTTTCGGTTATGGAAGAGGCGGAGTATTTGGCTAGGTATTTAGTGATTAAGCATTCGTGGCGTGGGAGGTATAAACGGATATTGTGTATATCGAATCAGAGTATTGTCACGTTGGACCCTGCCACGTTGTCCGTGACTAATTCGTATGATGTGAGTAGTGATTTTGAGAGTGCCGCGCCGGTTTTGGGGAAGGATGAGAATACGTTGGAGTTTAATGTGAGTGTGAGGACGGATGGGCGGGGGAAGTTTAAAGGGATGAAGCTTTCGTCTAGGTGTAGGGCGAGTATTTTGACGGAGTTGCATAGGATTAGGTGGGGGAAGATTGGGACGGTTGGTGAGTTTTCGGTGCTTCATTTGCGGAGAAAAACGGCTGAGTGGGTTCCTTATGTAAGTCTCGGATTATTGTTTTTTAACGTGTTTCGTGATATTTTTGATATTTGCTTGTGTTTTGAGATGAATGCATTTGCCTTGCGTAAACATAGGAAACTAGAGTAATACGTATAGGTAAGCGCAGAAACCAGCTCTCAAGTAGTGATTTGGTTTTAGAAAAAAAAAAACTATGATGTAGCAGTTAACAATAGGTCTTGATTGTTCACTAAATGCAGGATTTATTATCTAGTAGTGTCATTGAGATGGTGAATATTAAGCTGACGTTGATGGTAATACTTTGATATTGCTTTGAAAATCAAGCCGATGTTTATTTTTTGAATATTTTTTAAGACTATTAGTTCAGAGCATGTAGTGGTTGTGAATCATGAAATGAGCAGATCCTTTTAACTTGCCATTGGCAGATGGCCGGAGCATGTTTCACTACCAATATTTAATTTTCACGGTCAATACTAAGGTCGTAACTTAATCTAATTTCAGCATTAGAAAGCACTTCAAGGGCATCAATAATAGCGCTGAAAGCCTTCTTTTTTATCATCAAGGTGGCTGTTTTTGTCAGGGTGGATCTTGAGTGACCTCATTTTTTTTTTGTTTTCGCAATCATTGTTGTATCTACACTCTCCTCTACATCATGTCTGGAATATTGAGATGGCCAAGACAAGAGCGTTGTATGTGTCAAGTCACTATTCAAGACTGGGTGTGGAGGAGAGTGTTGCTAAAACAATCATTGAGAAAACTTATAAAATGATGTCAATTAAGCTCACCTCTACAAAATCCACCACCCAAATGCTAAAAAGGTGTTTCACGCTATCAGGGGTGTCTTTAAAGTGCTTCTTGGTTGCATAAAAGAGGACAAGTTATAACCTCAGTAATGCCCTGTGGACATCTTGTTGCACGGGCTGCCTGATGCACGGGCATCAGCTTCTGCATGTTTCTGGGCCCGGGCTGTAACTTGCTGGCAGCAATGTGGTGTTACATACTCATGGGCAATATTGAGGTCCTACCTCCACGGCTCCACCTAGTTTCTGCATGATATGGCACTAAAAGGAAAGCCAAGGATAAACCATGATGGTTTTTCACAAGGTTATAAATAGCGTGAGGTGTGGCGTGGCGGCATGGCCAAGCCTCAAGCCTTAGCGTGAGGCGTGGCGGCATGGCATTTTTAAGGCGGCAAAAAGTATTTATAGATTTATATCATATTGCATAATTATATGAGTGGTAAACATTAGTAAATCCAAGCCCAAATCCAAAATATTAGTAAATGCAAGCCCAAATCCCAAATATTAGTAAATGCAATCCCAAATATTAGTAAATCCCCTAAACGCTTCAAAAAAACTCGCCACGCCTTGCGCCTTTGCGCGCCTTTTCACACCTCAACTCAAGCCATGCCTAGAGCCGACGCCTTGGAGTATGTCGTAACTTTGAGGCCATGCCTCGCTCCTTGGCACCGCCATGGCGCGCCTTTTAGAATCCTGGTTTTTCACCACCCTCCAACATCACTCCTTAAAATTTGGCAAACCACAAAAAAACATATAGTCTAT
>CP139508.1:56130984-56146397 GCA_021014915.2 Artemisia tridentata subsp. tridentata | reverse complement strand
GTCCTCTGTAGGGAAAAAAGTCTAAAGCTTTTCAAGCTGCTTCGGGGACTTCAAATTTTTCAATTTAAAAATTTTTAAGTTGCACCCTTCTATTTTTATTTTTAAAATTTTGCTACAATCATTTTTGTTTGGGGGTTTGTTTTTATGTCCTTGAAAGTTGCCCTTTTTTTTCAAAATGCCTTATTAACAAAAACCGCAAAATCAACGGTTGGGAATCGTATCGGGTAGAAAGTTCCAATCACTCACTTTTTTAATGATTTTTTAGAACAAAAGGGGGTAAGGGGAAAAATTCACCTAGTTGCTATACAGTTTTGCATATTTTTGCATTGATTGTACATTTGTGTGGTTTCCCAACAAAAAGGGGTTTCATGTAAATGCAGCTAAAGAGGGTGTTGGAGCAGAAGAAACTCCTTGTGGGGGTTTGGGGCTGGATGAACTGAAAATCGCTCAGGGGGGGGGGGGGGGGGGAACACTTGGTGCACCTGGGTTGGGTTAAATTGTTTGGGCCCAAAAGGGGGGACTTGGGGAACACGGTGATGCTGTGTCTCGTAAAACTTATCTTAAAAAAGGGTTTTTCCTTGAGAAAAAGGCGCCTTGACAACTACGAGGAAAAGTTGGTATCATATTTTGTTATATTTTCCCTAAAATTCAGTAGATTTACATTTTTGGGGATGAATTATTTTAATTTACCTCAAAAGTAACTTACAGTTTTTTTCATCTCATCATAAATATTTTACATGGGGGCAAAAAGTTAGTTTTTTTTACTATCCTATCCTACTTTAGTGACAAACTTGACCTTTAAATTTACATGAACTGAAACACCTAGCGGTCCCTTTGATAATACTAAAGGGTTAAATTGCTATGCACCCCCTTTTTGGGAACAAATCACAAAAGGGGGGTAGGGCATGTATATACTATCAAGTCACATTTCTTAATTTTTAACCCAGATATATTTTTTAGCACATATTCCGGGGTGTTTCTTGGGTTTTCACAAGTTGGGGAATAGAGGGGAACAAATCTCTGGGAAATTGTGTTTTGAATCCCATAAATTAAATTTAAATATAGAGAATAATTCCAAGGGGTACTTAAACCCTTTGCAAAAATAGCTCAGATAAAAGTGTGCGGGGGCGTACCCTGGGTGGAATCTTCACTGGGAAATTTTTTGGTTTTAAAATTTCCCTTTTTGAGATATTTTTAAACCCTGTTTTTACCTGCAAATAATAAGTTTTGGTAAATTGGCAAAGGACTATTAGAATTCTTTTGGGCAAGGTTTCACACCAAGAATGCTTTGAAGGGAAGTTGTTCCACAGAGGGAGACTGAGTTACTTACTTCCAGATTGCTCACAGAACAGACATATACTCAGCATATAGAGGACCTTAAAGCTTATATCATTATTTTATGATGGAAATACTAATTTAACCTAAGAAAAGTATTGACACATCAAACCTCTAATGTTAGAAACATGTGAAAGCACAATATTCACTACATATTGATTAAAAAAACTCAATGAGTCAATCAAGGGTTTTCCCAATTGAACATGGAATTGTATACAAAAAATAAGGAACACATACTTTACTCCAATTTGTTGTCCGGATTGATCAACCTTTTGATTTTCATATGCTCAATGTTGCAGGCTGTTATTGTCCGTCCTTTAACCGCAGTGAGTTCTCTTGTTCGATTTGCAGAGGAACCACAGATATTCGCCATTGAATTCAATGATGGATGTCCAGTTCATGTGAGAATTTTCACTCGAGTATTATGCTGTATTTTGCTAGTTTACTGTCTAAAAGCAACATTTCTTGTTTCAGGTATATTCTAGCACATCCAGAGATAGTTTACTTGCAGCAGTTCGGGATATGATACAGACGGAGGTATGCATTGTTCAATTTGTAGTACTTGTATGTCTGTATGAGCCTCTACTCTATACTCAGATAAGACTATTTATTAATCTGTATAATTATATTACAGGGTCAGTGTTCAGTGCCTGTTCTGCCTAGGCTAACTCTGCCAGGTCATCCAATTGATCCGCCATGTGGTAGAGCTTATTTGCAACTCTTACAGGTCTCGGGTGTGCCACAACGCTCTAGAGCTGACATGGAAACTGCCACTTTGCATTTAAAACACTTGGCAGCATCTGCAAAGGACGCTGTGGCTGAAGGAGGCTCGATTCCTGGATCGAGAGCTAAACTTTGGCGAAGGATAAGAGAGTTTAATGCATGTATTCCATATGCTGGAGTGCCTCCCAACATTGAAGTTCCTGAAGTAACTTTAATGGCTTTGATTACAATGCTCCCAGCCGCTCCTAATCTGCCGCCAGACTCGCCTCCTCTGCCTCCTCCTTCTCCTAAAGCAGCAGCCACTGTCACAGGGTTCATTGCCTGTTTACGAAGATTATTGGCGTCAAGAACTGCTACCTCACATGTGATGTCTTTTCCTGCAGCTGTTGGGAGAATTATGGGTTTGCTAAGAAGTGGTTCTGAAGGAATAGCAGCTGAAGCTGCAGAACTTATTGCAGTTCTTATTGGGGGTGGTCCTGGGGAGAACAACTTGTTGACGGACTCAAAAGGTGATTATCATGCTACAATTATGCACACGAAGTCTGTATTATTTGCTCATCAGGGTAATCTTGTAATTTTGGTTAACCGATTGAAGTCAATGTCTGTTTCACCACTATTATCCATGTCAATCGTGGAAGTTTTGGAGGCAATGATATGTGACCCGCATGGTGAGACTACACAGTATAGTGTCTTTGTTGAATTGTTACGCCAGGTGGCGGGATTGAGACGCCGTCTGTTTGCGTTGTTTGGACACCCTGCGGAAAGTGTACGAGAAACTGTGTCGGTAATCATGCGTACAATTGCCGAGGAAGATGCTATTGCAGCTGAGTCGATGCGTGATGCTGCTTTACGTGACGGTGCTTTACTGAGACATTTAGCGAGTGCTCTATTCCTTCCTTCCGGTGAAAGACGCGAAGTTAGCCGACAACTTGTAGGACTCTGGGCAGACTCCTATCAACCCGCACTTGATTTACTATCCAGAGTATTGCCACCAGGTCTGGTTGCTTATTTGCACACTCGTTCTGAAGGGGATGTTACTGAAGATTATTCAAATCAGGAAGGATTGTTTATGAGTAGTCGTAGGAGACGTTTGCTTCAACAAAGGAAGAATCACACAGTAAAAGGTGTAACATCACCAAGAAATACTCTCACATCTGCTAGTAATTATGATGGTGGTCATCAGTCTATCCAGCCCTCAGCAGCTTACACTGGTGAAAACTTTCCGTCTACTGGAGCTCAACAAGTCGATCATTCAATTGGTGTTGTTTCTCCTGACGCACCATCTCCTGCTGAAAATCTGTTGACTGAATCAGCTGTTTCTAATACAGTTGATTTAGATGCTAATGCAACCGGGGCCGAGAACTCTGATCTTACTGTTCCAGCTCCAGCTCAGGTTGTGATAGAGAATACACCGGTGGGATCTGGAAGGTTACTATTGAACTGGCCCGAATTTTGGCGGGCTTTTAGTCTTGATCATAATCGTGCTGACTTGATTTGGAATGAACGCACCAGGCAGGAATTGAGAGGGGCTTTGCAGTCTGAGGTTCATAAACTTGACGTGGAAAAAGAGCGGACCGATGATATTGTTCCTGGAGTCGCATCCTCAGAGACAAGCGGCCAAGATAGTCTTCCTCAAATATCTTGGAATTACACAGAGTTTTCTGTCAGATATCCTAGCTTGTCGAAAGAAGTTTGTGTAGGTCAATATTATCTACGCTTGCTGCTCGAGAGTGGAACCAATGCTAGGGCAGAAAAGTTTCCTCTGCGTGATCCAGTTGCTTTCTTTCGAGCACTGTATCATCGGTTCTTATGTGATGCAGACACGGGACTTACTGTTGCTGGTGCGGTTCCTGATGAAATGGGAGCCTCTGATGATTGGTGTGACATGGGAAGACTAGATGGTTTTGGGGGTGGTGGAGGCTTTTCGGTCAGAGAGCTTTGTGCCAGAGCAATGGCAATTGTATACGAGCAACATCATAATACCATTGGCCCTTTTGAAGGTACAGCACACATTACGGTTCTCTTGGATAGGACTGATGATAGAGCTTTAAGGCACCGTCTGCTGCTACTTCTTAAGGTAAAACAAAATCTTTACGCTTTTGATTAACACAAGAAAAAAAGAATACTCCTGTTTTCACAGATGGAACAATTTCTTGCATAAATCTACTTTATATCACATTAACATTTGTTGCAGTAAACTTGAGTTTTAGGTCTATTACTGAAACACAAACAAAAATTAAGTAATATAGAGCAGCTTGTGGCGTTACAGTTAAGCTACTTACCTTTTTTTCCACTTAGAGACCTTTTAAGGAGAATAGTTCACCTGATTGAGCATTTTCTGTTTCATTTTTTCTTTCTAGATAGTATATTGTTCTGTAGAATTTGGAGATCAATAGGCTTATGGTGTGTATAAGAAATCCTTCATCACATTATATGATTGAAATCTCAAACCTGTTAGCTGGTTGATTTTTGTCCAACTTTTTTCCTGAGTTGAATGCTTATATAGTTATATGTTGTATCAAATACCCTCTTATTATGTTAGGTTCACTTGTGAATTTGCTTGATGCTATAGGGTGTCGAATGCTAGTTTGTTATTTTTTTTAAAAGTAAATCTTGAATGCTCCAGTTTAGCTTGCTTGTTTGTATCTCTTCGTTTTATATAAATTGTTGTTATTTATTTTTATTTTCAGGTTTTAATGAAGGTGTTATCAAATGTAGAAGCTTGTGTACTGGTTGGAGGGTGTGTTCTGGCTGTCGATCTACTGACTACTGTTCATGAAGTTTCAGAAAGAACAGTTATTCCTTTGCAATCTAATTTGATAGCTGCTTCTGCTTTCATGGAACCACTAAAGGAATGGTTATACATTGACATGGATGGTGCACAAGCTGGCCCAGTGGAGAAAGATGCTATTAGAAGGCTTTGGTCCAAGAAAACTATTGATTGGACGACAAAGTGTTGGTCTTCTGGAATGTCAGACTGGAAGAGATTGCGTGATATTCGTGAACTTCGTTGGGCACTTGCTGGCCGGGTTCCTGTTCTTACTCCTCCTCAGGTACACTAAATGCTTTATATCATTTTGCGCATACAATATACATGAATCTGGTTCATCCATGATATCTTCTCTATTTCCTGATGATCATTCATGAATGTGATATTCCAACTACTAACTTTCTGTATGTGTCAAACATGTTATAACAGTAGTAATATGAATTTGATGTAGTTTTATGGAATTTTTTTTGCTGTCGAATTCTTGGAAACAAAGACCATACTTGACATTTGACATTTCTATATTTATGCATCTTTATACTCCCTTAGTTCCAAAGTTTAAGTGAACTTTTGCTTAAAATATTATTGTGTTCCAGGTAGGTGAGGCAGCATTGTCCATTTTACACAGCATGGTATCTGCACACTCAGATATAGATGATGCAGGAGAGATTGTTACTCCAACACCCAGAGTTAAACGAATTTTGTCAAGTCTACGATGTATTCCCCATATAGCACAGGTGCTTTATTCAATTAATTAATGACCCTAATGTTTTCTAGGTGGATGTTATTTTTTATGAAGATACTTTTTGTTAACATGGCATGTTGTACTTTAGTCAACATCCTTGAGAGTAACTATCAGCATTAATATACAATTATTACTCCAATGCAGGCTATGCTGTCTGGGGAACCAGCTATTGTGGAGGTTTCTGCTGCTTTGATAAAAGCCGTTGTTACTAGAAATCCTAAGGCGATGATAAGACTATACAGTACTGGTGTATTTTACTTTGCTCTGGCATACCCTGGATCTAATCTCTCTACAATTGCTCAATTGTTTTCGACGACCCATGTTCACCAAGCTTTTCATGGCGGTGAAGAAGCTGCAGTTTCCTCATCATTGCCTTTGGCCAAGCGGAGTGTGCTAGGTGGGCTTCTACCCGAGTCTTTACTTTATGTTCTTGAGCGCAGTGGTCCAACTGCATTTGCTGCTGCAATGGTTTCTGATTCTGACACTCCCGAGATTATATGGACCCACAAAATGCGAGCAGATAATCTTATTCATCAGGTATTATAAACTTACGAATATAGTTGGCAAAATGGGTTGGGTGGGCAGGCTGATCAACGGTTAAAATGTATGATTCTTTTGTATAGGTCTTAAAAGATTCACTTTGGAATGACCAAAAACACTTCATGTTTGAAATTGTGCCCCATTGTATTTTTGTAAATTACTAGTGTAACGAATATGAGTACTATTTAAGTTTTATTTCAACGATAATTTCATTTTTTGATAAAATAACTTTTGGAGGTATAATGGATTAAAAATATACTTTAGGCGACTCTCGACGTGTTAGACTTGTGTCCTTTGTTTTTTACTTCTGATTTACCCATCTAACCCGTGACTTCCGTGAGAGATAAAGCATAACGTCATAATCTGAATGGACAATTCATAAGAAAATGGCTTAAATTTCTCACTCCTCCTTGTGTCACATGCCTAGTTCCACATTAAAAGTTTCAGAATTTAGAGTCTTCCATTCTTATGTGATTAGTATGCAAAATGATATGATGAAGTGGGCATTAACTTGTTACTTGTCAGTCAAAACATTTTAGAGATTTATGCAACTTTTATCATCCAGGTTTTGCAGCATCTTGGTGATTTCCCTCAGAAATTATCCCAGCACTGCCATTGTTTATATGATTATGCTCCTATGCCACCAGTTACATATCCTGAACTTCGAGATGAGATGTGGTGCCACCGCTATTACCTCCGCAACTTATGTGATGAGATTCAGTTTCCTAATTGGCCTATCGTTGAACATGTCGAGTTCTTACAATCTCTGCTTGTAATGTGGCGTGAGGAGTTGACCAGAAAACCTATGGATCTTTCTGAGGAAGAAGCTTGTAAAATATTACAGATTTCTTTAAGTGATGTCACAAGGGATGACGCTGATAGTAATTACTCTAATGGGAGTACGGGGGATACTTCTAGTATATCGAAACGAATAGAGAACATTGATGAAGAAAAACTGAAGAGACAGTACAGAAAGCTTGCAATGAAATATCACCCTGACAAAAATCCTCAGGGGAGAGAAAAATTTCTTGCAGTGCAGAAAGCATATGAGCGTCTACAGGTAAAATACTTGTTTCTGCTCAAAGTTTCTCAACTATGTTTAAACAGTTCAATTTGAAGCTTGGGCTTTTTACTGTGAGATGGTCAAATGCCAAGCCGCCTTTTTTTAATATCATATTCTTATTTGACTGCCTTTATATTTGTTAAGGGTTTCTTTCCTAGAAATTCGACTAATGAAATTTTGGTGTAATGATTCTGCATAGGCCACAATGCAAGGTTTGCAAGGCCCGCAACCTTGGAGGTTGCTGCTTTTGCTAAAGGGACAATGTATATTATACAGGCGGTATGGAGATGTCTTAGAGCCATTCAAATATGCTGGATATCCAATGCTGTTGAATGCTGTGACAGTGGATAATGATGATACCAATTTCTTATCCTCGGACCGCGCACCTTTACTTGTTGCAGCCTCAGAACTCATGTGGTTGACGTAAGTGCCATAAATGCATTACAAATCATTTGTTATATTTTATAGTTATATTTATTGTATGAAGCTGTTGTGGTTGTAGGTGTGTATCTTCTTCATTGAATGGGGAAGAGCTTGTTAGAGATGGCGGCATAGAGCTTCTTGCAACCCTTCTCTCACGATGCATGTGTGTTGTTCAACCAACAACTCATGGAAATGAACCATCAACCATTATTGTCACCAATGTGATGCGTACTTTTTCCAGCCTGAGCCAGTTTGAGAGTGCCAGAGACGAAGTGCTTGAGATATCTGGGTTAGTTGAGGATATTGTGCACTGTACCAAACTAGAGCTCGCACCAGCAGCTGTGGATGCAGCTCTACAAACTATTGCTCATCTTTGTGTATCTTCTGAGCTGCAAAATGCTTTGTTGAAGGCTGGGGTGTTGTGGTTAGTCTTTTTATTCTCCATTTTATGCCGTGTACATTTTATGTTTTTGGTTTCTGGGTAAATATTGTCTTTTTTGTTAGGTATTTGTTGCCGTTGTTGCTTGAGTATGACTCAACAGTTGAAGAACCTGATAGCACAGAGGCACATGGAGTTGGTGTCAGTGTGCAAACTGCTAAAAATTTGCATGCAGTACGAGCTGCACATGCCTTGTCAAGAATTAGTGGCATGGCCGCTGAAAGTCCAACACCCTATAACCAGGATGCAGCCGATGCTCTTAAAGCTCTATTAACTCCTAAACTTGCCAGCATGCTGAAAGACGAGCAACCAAAGGACCTTTTGATAAAACTAAACTCGAACTTGGAGTTGCCAGAGGTAAATCAGTTCGTTTTCAATATATATGCACATGATATTTTTTTATTGGCAATGAGTGATATCTCAATGGTACCAAACTTGTAAATTTTCATTTGTTATTAATGGTGTAATATGGTGACAGATTATCTGGAACTCTTCAACCCGAGCAGAGCTACTGAAGTTTGTAGACCAGAAGCGTGCAGCCTTAGCACCTGATGATTCTCATAGCTTGAATGATTCACAAAATTTCTTATATGAAGCTCTATCAAAAGAGATCCTCATTGGCAATGTGTATTTGAGGGTCTATAATGATCAGCCTGACTTTGAGATCAGCGAACCAGAATCCTTTTGTGTTGCCCTTGTCGAATTCATATCAAGCATTGTACGCAATCAATTTGTTACTCAGCCTGATACACGGATGAGTGGCTCAGACCATGAGACATTGGAGCTTACAAGCAATAAGGATGGCAAATTGTACAGTGAAGAGAAAACTGCAGATGATCCTGTAGCATCATCTGATGGGAACTTAACAGATAAGGAGGATTTGAGCTTGGTTAGCAACCTTCAACTTGGGCTGACTTCTCTGCAGGTATCATGATTTATTTTTTTACCATCTCACTTAATTAGGGGGTGTTTGGATTTGTTATTTGGTACTGATTATCTGGTTGTATCGACTTGAAATGGCAACGATTAATTTTAAGTGTTTGGATCTATAGATTGTGCTTTTGAATAACTGGTTATTGAGAGTCCAAATAACCACCCCTCTCCCTTGCTGCTACAAAACTGATTATTTGAGGTTAAAATAGGTTTTCTTAATTGCCCTTTCTTTTAGGCTAATCCATCTTACAAAACGTCTTTAGCTTTTTTGATTAAAATGTTATATTTGATAATTTCTTCTTTTTTGAGCTATCAGAATTTGTTGAAAACTCAGACAAATTCTTATCCTATCATTACAACTCCATGTCGCAGAAGCACACTCAAAAACTATATTTTCTACAAACCATGTATTACATTTTATTATTCACAATTATACAACTTTCAAATGGCACATCCAAACATCCCCTTGGAACAAAATTTCTGTTTGATGTTGAAATAAGGAGGTGCTTATTAATTTTTTTTGTTTGCAGAATTTGCTAACAAGCGACCCTAATTTGGCATCTGTATTTTCTTCAAAAGACAACTTGTTACCTCTTTTCGAATGCTTTTCTGTTCCTGTTTCATCTGGAAGCAACATTCCTCAACTATGTTTGAGTGTGCTCTCACGTTTAACCACACACGCTCCTTGCTTGGAGGCTATGGTAGCGGATGGGTCTAGTGTTCTTCTTTTACTACAGATGCTTCACTCTGCCCCCAGTTGTCGTGAAGGTGTTCTCCATGTTCTTTATGCCTTAGCAAGCACACCAGAACTTGCATGGGCAGCCGCCAAGCATGGTGGAGTCGTATACATTCTTGAACTTCTTCTGCCATTACGTGGTAAGTTTTATTATTAAGTATTCTCATTAGACTTTGTTCGCTTTTAGCTAATTTTTCTTGACCTATTTGAGAGAAAACATAAACACAAATCAGCATCTTCTACGCATTTGTTGGTCGAAACTTTGACCTCCATTTCTCGTCGACATTAGTTTTAAACTTTGATTTTTTATTGAACATATGCTTTCCTTGTGCAGAAGAAGTCCCACTACCTCAAAGAGCAGCAGCTGCGTCTTTGTTGGGGAAGCTTGTTTCGCAACCAATGCATGGGCCTAGGGTGGCAATTACACTGGCAAGATTTCTGCCAGATGGGTTGGTATCTATTATTAGGGATGGTCCTGGTGAGGCAGTTGTAAGTGCTCTTGAACAAACAACAGAAACTCCAGAACTTGTATGGACACCAGCAATGGCTACTTCGTTGTCTGCGCAAGTTGCAACAATGGCGTCAGATGTTTACCAGGAGCAAATGAAAGGTCGTGTTTTTGATTGGGATGTGCCGGAACAGGCATCCAGCCAACAAGAAATGAGAGACGAGCCTCAGGTATTTATTGCCATAACTTAGAGGTGTCAATGTTAATTCTTAAATGCAAAGTAGCTAATGAGCGACGTGTCAAAGTCGAACTCATACTTTTAATGCACAAAATTCCTAAATCATGTTATTTTAAACAACTAGCATAACACCTTCAGTTAAGTCCGTTTTATAAAGCATTTGTATCTGCTAATGGTGATTCAAATGCTTGTCAACAGGTTGGAGGTATCTACGTGAGGCTGTTCTTGAAGGATCCAAAATTTCCGCTCAGAAATCCGAAGAGATTTTTAGAAGGATTGCTAGACCAGTATCTTTCATCAATTGCTGCTACCCATCACAACACTCAAGGATCTGATCCCGAGCTTCCGCTGCTATTATCTGCTGCATTGGTATCTTTGTTGCGAGTGCACCCTGCATTGGCAGATCATGTTGGATATCTAGGTTATGTGCCCAAATTATTGTCTGCAGTAGCCTTTGAAGCAAGACGTGAAACGATGTCCTCAGAAGAATTGGCAATGCCAGATGCACCAGTAGAAGGTGAAGATAATCCGTCACAGGCATCACAAACTCCTCAAGAGAAGGTGCGTCTTAGCTGCTTACGAGTTCTACATCAACTTGCAGCTAGCACAACATGTGCAGAAGCAATGGCGGCAACTAGTGTTGGGACAACCCAGGTACATGTTTTTATTTTTACTTATTTTCCCTTGTCTCTACATGGAATTGCAGCGAGTATATGCTCTAAACGGACCTGCATGTAATAAACCTTAATGCATAAATTAATTTTCCAAGCATCTTTTTTTCTTTCTTTCTAATATGTGTGTATTGCAAATAGGGGTGTCAAAATGGGGGAGTAGGGTGTTTGGGTCATAAACTCATAATAGTCACTTTCTTGGTATGGACTGGGTTGGTTCACCAATCACTTTTTATCCTATTGTCAGAAATGTTTACATGATTAAATCATTTTGATAGAATGATTTATGAGGCTTATTTTAATTAAATATAAACCTTTGGCAGCTTCTGACCATTTTACAGCTTTTTTTACCCATTTGACCAGTAAGGGATGTAAATTATCTCAAGTGACTCATTTAAGTACAAACAACCAATCCGCGGCAGGGTATGGGATCATTATAGTGAATGGGTCAAATATGCCACATATAGCTGCATTTTTTTTTTTTTTTTAATCTTCGGGGTAGGGACTGTAGGCGTTGCTTTCCTGTTACCATTTGCAAAGTAGAAATATTTATTTCCATTATGATATTTGCCGATTAGCATCTGTCCTGACTTTAGTTTTCCTATTTTTGGTCCAGGTTGTTCCACTATTAATGAAAGCTATTGGATGGCAAGGAGGAAGCATACTAGCACTTGAGACACTAAAACGCGTGGTGGTTGCTGGAAATAGAGCAAGGGATGCACTTGTAGCTCAAGGTCTTAGGTGAGTACGCTAGTTATACACTTCCAAATGCATAAAAGATTTGCCCATTTATCAGGAAAAAGGGACTAGCATCCAACCATAAAAAAATTAAACGAAGACATAAATGATATTAGAGAAGTAGGGTGAAATGATTTATCTGTTTGTAATCTCTATAATATGATACTTCGATTCGAGTTCCTAATTTTAAAAGTGTAACAATGGTATGGTGTAGGGTTGGGCTCATTGAAGTACTGCTTGGGCTTCTTGATTGGAGAGCAGGTGGGCGAAATGGACTTTGCTCTCAAATGAAGTGGAATGAATCTGAAGCGTCCATTGGTCGGGTGCTTGCAGTCGAGGTTAGTTCATTTCAGTTAGGCCACTAGATAGAGTGGGTTTGCAGCCAAGAGATTATTTCTTTCAGTTTCTAAAGATAAGAACATTGGAGCTGTGTATTTCAAGCTTACTGACTAATATTTGCATTCATCTTGTTCTTGCTTCCATCATTCAACTGCTTTGGCATTGTGTGCATGGGATCATTCGGAAACCTAATTCCTTGAACCCGTTAAAACCATCCCGTAATCTGTTATGGTCAATTATCGGTTAGTTTTTCCGTCTTGTTTTTCTGATTTTGTCTTTGTTTGTGATGATCTAGGTTTTGCATGCATTTGCATCGGAAGGAGCACACTGTACTAAAGTTCGTGACATACTAGATTCCTCCGAAGTAAGTCACCATCTTGATCATACTTGTGCATTTTGCTTTCTGTTTATGTTGTAAGATTGTGAGATATGGTAATTTCAACCTTAGAAAACGGTCAATATGTGCAGTATATAACTGATTAGGGATCAAATGGGTAAACCTTAAATAATAGCTATAAGTGAACTAGTCAAATGGGTGAAACGGGTCAAAAGTCCCCTGATGTTGTCACCTAATTCGTGTCTAAAGATGGATCGACAAAAAAGTTGTGTTTTAACTCTTAACCCATTTGATTCCTTTTCCTAACTGCCTGACCAACACATGTTCTGCCACATCTACTTGTGTCCAATATTATTATTTTTTTATCTTCATATATGGTTCGTGCAAGCAACAATAAAGACTGGGATGATAAAAAGATTAATTGTTCTTTCCTGAAATAGGGTCGATGTTATATGTATGTGTACTTGTGCATTGTCTATAATTCAGTTTCATTTTAGTATTCCATTTTATATAAAATGAAAAATCCTTTTGGCAGGTTTGGGCAGCTTATAAAGACCAGAAGCATGATCTTTTTCTCCCTTCCAACGCTCAAATAGCAAGTGCTGGTATCGCTGGATTAATTGAGAACTCTTCCTCATCCAGGCTGACTTACTCATTAACTGCTCCTCCACCACACCCTAACATAGCAAAACCTCCTGCTGCTATCACATCTGATGTAAATGGATCATAATCGAGGTATTCCACTACACAACAAAGCATAAGATTCGGAGCAAGCAAACCTCCATATTGATTTGAAGCTTGAAAACTCATAATATTAGGGAGAATACAGATGTTTTCGGCCCAGCAACAAGAACAAATAACAGGCCAATTGTTTATTTTTTTTTTTGTTTTTTTGTATTTTTTGTATTTTTTGTATAGCACACTGTACAGTTAACCCGAGTGTGGAAGATGGATCTTTCTTTGAGAATGGCTTATGTAAAGAAACTTTAGACGATGTGCAATATTTTTTTGCATTAATAGTTGAGGTGATTTTGAATTTGGTGTATCTTGCCTGTTGTTGTCTTTGTTGCATTTGGTTTGTTGAGATAGTTCCAACTTCTATCCTTTCTGTTTGGGTTTTTGTTGCCTAAATCTTTCTTTCGCGCGTCTACTGCTTAGTATTTGACTGTACTTCATGTATGATGTAGGAACGGCATGTATCTTGTTAACTTGCCTGTGTAATATCTCTTACGAGTCTGTGTGACAAAATTAAAAGGATTCATACAAGCGGAAAGTGATCAAATAGGTCTATAGCAAGTCAAAACTAACCTAATATATAATTCAGTGAAAAAAAAATATTTTTATTTATCAACTGTACTGCAATTATAAAAATTTGTGATGTGTGTTCAAATTGCGATCATATTTTACATATTTTGTACTTGCATATAATGACAGCAAACAGAACTGCATACAATGTAATTTTTTTGACCTATGTTTGTTACTAAATATTATCCATATATAATAGAATTAATTGGTGTCATTACCTATTCAGTATCATAATATTAGCAATTTCATCTTTCAGATGAGTCATTATACACAAATCATTTGATCTATTATATCATACGAGCATGGTACTCGCACAAAGAAGCGGGCCTGAAGACAAATATTTGTTTAACAATTTATTGATTTTATGTCTTTTTTGACGAATGGCGTTTTTCTATAGTAGATGATAGTTTCTAGACTTCTAGTGGTTGGACGTTTGTGGTGTGATATTGTGAAGAATTAATGTCATATTATTATATGCAAATTTGAAAAGTTATTACTTTTAACTATAAACATATTAAATTCAGTGTTGCAAAACAAGGCCTACAAGGCCGATTAATTGCCGATTAGGTGCTACAAGGCCACCAACCTTTTCGATTTGTGTAAATCGGTCAAACAACTTGGTCAACCGTGGTCAATGACGGTCAACGGTGGTCAAGCTTGCTCGACACCTTCAAACCTTACTGGAAATACCCAAAACTCGCCGTAAAACTGTTTAATAACTTATACTTGTTGTTTATATCTATTTTAAGATGTTTTTTTAAGAAAAATCTTGCTAGTAATACCTAAAATTTACCGGAAATATCTAAAACTTGCCGAAAATACAGAAAACTTGTGGAAAATGCCAATCCGATTAATCACCGATTAATCCTGCCTAGACCGATTACAAGCTACAGGGGGGTCGACCACCCGACTACCGATACACGATTTTTGCAAACTATTGCTTTTAACTATAAACATATTAAATTCATTATAATGGTCATATTTTACTTAAAAAATTAGCGTAACATCCAATTTATATCATAATTTAATGAGCAATTAGTGTATAATTACTAATAATAGTAAGATTTGTAAACTTAAAAAATTAAGATTTCTAATAATAGAGATCGTAAATGCATTATAGATAGTATAGATCAACAAGACGACTCTCGCAAGGGGGTTTGACTTCTCTGATCAAGTATTTTACCTCAAAATATTGTGTAGTTATACAACTATATAGACATTATACAGAAAAAATGTATATTTATTTGACAAACACTATTAACACAACTGATACCATTTGATTTGATACATGTATACAACCAACAACTTGTCAAACGGTAAGAAGAAAGAGACGATAATCATAACCAATTGGACAGTATCTTCGGTTCTGTGGTTAACTTGGTCTGCAAGTTTAATTTACCATGGACGTTTCATGATTGTTGTTGACTGGAGTCTTCTGCAGATGAAGCTTCATTACTGGCCCCAACTTCAAATTTGCATAATGGACAGGATGCGTTGATCTTCAGCCATTTATCTACACATTCTATATGAAAGAAATGTGTGCAAGGAAGCTCTCTCAGCAGATCATTATCTGCGTATTTTGCAAGGCATATGCAACAAACCTGCACATGTTACAAGCATCTATTTGTTAAAA